>LR778290.1:386995-435680 GCA_902810595.1 Coregonus sp. 'balchen' | reverse complement strand
TTTTTTTGGGGCATCGGTTGTCCGCGTCAGGGGTGGAGATGGAGATTGACCGCGTTTCAGCCGTGCGTAATTGGCAGACTCCCACCACGGTGAAGGAAGTGCAGCGGTTTTTGGGTTTTGCCAATTACTACCGGATGTTTATCCGGGGCTTTGGACAGGTAGCAGCTCCCATCACCTCCCTGCTAAGGGGGGGTCCGGCGCGTCTGCAGTGGTCGGCTGAGGAGGACAGGGCTTTTAGACATCTGAAGGACCTGTTTACCTCGGCTCAGGTGCTGGCACATCCGGATCCCTCTTTGGCGTTCCAAGTTGAGGTGGATGCGTCCGAGGCTGGGATTGGTGCTGTACTATCTCAGCGCTCGGGTACGCCACCAAAACTCCGCCCCTGTGCCTTCTTCTCTAAGAAGCTCAGTCCGGCGGAGCGAAAATTATGACGTGGGGGATAGGGAGCTGTTGGCTGTAGTCCAAGCCCTGAAGGTGTGGAGACATTGGCTTGAGGGGGCTAACCACCCTTTTATCATTTTGACTGACCATCGTAACCTGGAGTACATCCGGGCAGCGAGGAGGCTAAACCCTCGCCAGGCAAGGTGGGCCATGTTCTTTACCAGATTTGTATTTAAACTCACCTATAGACCAGGGTCACAGAACACTAAGGCGGACGTCCTGTCCCGACTGTATGACACAGAGGAGGGGTCCATTGAGCCCACTCCCATACTTCCGGAGTCTTGTCTGGTGGCACCGGTGGTGTGGGAGGTTGATGCGGACATCGAGCGGGCGTTACGTACCGATCCTACTCCCCCACAATGTCCAGAGGATCGGAAGTACGTGCCGCTCGAGGTTCGTGATCGATTGATCTATTGGGCTCACACGTCACCCTCCTCTGGTCATCCTGGTATTGGTCGGACGGTGCACTGCCTTAGTGGGAAGTACTGGTGGCCCACTTTAGCTAAGGACGTGCGGGTTTATGTTTCCTCCTGCTCGGTGTGCGCCCAGTGTAAGGCGCCTAGACACCTGCCCAGAGGGAAATTACAACCCCTACCCGTTCCACAACGGCCGTGGTCTCAACTATCGGTGGATTTTGTCACGGACCTTCCCCCCTCCCAGGGGAACACTACGATCTTGGTCGTTGTGGATCTGTTTTCAAAGGCCTGCCGTCTCATTCCCCTGCCAGGTCTCCCTACTGCCCTACAAACTGCTGACGCCCTGTTTACACACGTCTTCCGGCACTACGGGGTGCCTGAGGATATAGTGTCTGATCGGGGTCCCCAGTTCACCTCTAGAGTCTGGAAGGCGTTCATTTATTTATTTTTTTATTTCACCTTTATTTAACCAGGTAAGCCAGTTGAGAACAAGTTCTCATTTACAACTGCGACCTGGCCAAGATAAAGCAAAGCAGTGCGATAAAAACAACACAGAGTTACATATGGGGTAAAACAAAACAAAGTCAAAAATACAACAGAAATAAATATATATACAGTGTGTGCAAATGTAGCAAGTTATGGAGGTAAGGCAATAAATAGGCTATAGTGCAAAATAATTACAATTAGTATTAACACTGGAATGATAGATGTGCAAGAGATGATGTGCAAATAGAGATACTGGGGTACAAATGAGCAAAATAAATAACAATATGGGGATGAGGTAGTTGGGCGGGCTAATTTCCGATGGGCTGTGTACAGGTGCAGTGATCGGTAAGGTGCTCTGACAACTGATGCTTAAAGTTAGTGAGGGAGATAAGTGTCTCCAACTTCAGAGATTTTTGCAATTTGTTCCAGTCATTGGCAGCAGAGAACTGGAAGGAATGGCGGCCAAAGGAGGTGTTGGCTTTGGGGATTACCAGTGAGATATACCTGCTGGAGCGCATACTACGGGTGGGTGTTGCTATGGTGACCAATGAGCTAAGATAAGGCGGGGATTTGCCTAGCAGTGATTTATAGATGGCCTGGAGCCAGTGGGTTTGGCGACGAATATGTAGTGAGGACCAGCCAACAAGAGCGTACAGGTCACAGTGGTGGGTAGTATATGGGGCTTTGGAGACAAAACGGATGGCACTGTGATAGACTACATCCAATTTGCTGAGTAGAGTGTTGGAGGCTATTTTGTAAATGACATCGCCGAAGTCAAGGATCGGTAGGATAGTCAGTTTTACGAGGGCATGTTTGGCAGCATGAGTGAAGGAGGCTTTGTTGCGAAATAGGAAACCGATTCTAGATTTAACTTTGGATTGGAGATTCTTAATGTGAGTCTGGAAGGAGAGTTTACAGTCTAACCAGACACCTAGATATTTGTAATTGTCCACATACTCTAGGTCAGACCCGTCGAGAGTAGTGATTCTAGTCGGGTGGGCGGGTGCAAGCAGCGTTCGGTTGAAGAGCATGCATTTAGTTTTACTAGTGTTTAAGAGCAGTTGGAGGCTACTGAAGGAGTGTAGTATGGCATTGAAGCTCGTTTGGAGGTTTGTTAACACAGTGTCCAATGAAGGGCCAGATGTATACAAAATGGTGTCGTCTGCGTAGAGGTGGATCTGAGAGTCACCAGCAGCAAGAGCGACGTCATTGATATACACAGAGAAAAGAGTCGGCCCAAGAATTGAACCCTGTGGCACCCCCATAGAGACTGCCATAGGTCCAGACAACAGGCCCTCCGATTTGACACATTGAACTCTATCAGAGAAGTAGTTGGTGAACCAGGCGAGGCAGTCATTTGAGAAAACCAAGGCTATTTAGTCTGCCAATAAGAATGCGGTGGTTGACAGAGTCGAAAGCCTTGGCCAGGTCAATGAAAACGGCTGCACAGTACTGTCTATTATCGATCGCGGTTATAATATCGTTTAGGACCTTGAGCGTGGCTGAAGTGCACCCATGACCAGCTCGGAAACCGGATTGCATAGCGGAGAAGGTACGGTGGGATTCGAAATGGTCGGTGATCTGTTTGTTAACTTGGCTTTCAAAAACGTTTGAAAGGCAGGGCAGGATGGATATGGGTCTATAACAGTTTTGGATCTAGAGTGTCACCCCCTTTGAAGAGGGGGATGACCGCGGCAGCTTTCCAATCTCTGGGGATCTCAGACGTTACGAAAGAGAGGTTGAACAGGCTAGTAATAGGGGTTGCGACAATTTCGGCGGCTAGTTTTAGAAAGAAAGGGTCCAGATTGTCTAGCCCAGATGATTTGTAGGGGTCCAGATTTTGCAGCTCTTTCAGAACATCAGCTGTCTGGATTTGTGTGAAGGAGAAGCGGGGGGGGGCATGGGCAAGTTGCAGGAGGGTGCAGAGCTGGTGGCCGGGGTAGTGGTAGCCAGGTGGAAAGCATGGCCAGCCGTAGCAAAATGCTTGTTGAAATTCTCGATTATTGTAGATTTATCGGTGGTGATAGTGTTTCCTAGCCTCAGTGCAGTGGGCAGCTGGGAGGAAGTGCTCTTATTTTCCATGGACTTTACAGTGTCCCAAAACTTTTTGGAGTTAGTGCTACAGGATGCAAATTTCTGTTTGAAAAAGTTAGCCTTTGCTTTCCTAACCGCTTGTGTATATTGGTTTCTAACTTCCCTGAAAAGTTGCATATCGCGGGGGCTATTTGATGCTAATGCAGTACGCCACAGGATGTTTTTGTGCTGGTCAAGGGCAGTCAAGTCTGAGGAGAACCAGGGGCTATATCTGTTCTTAGTTCTGTATTTTTTGAATGGGGCATGTTTATTTAAGATTGAGAGGAAATTACTTTTAAAGAACAACCAGGCATCCTCTACTGACGGAATGAGATCTATATCCATCCAGGATACCTGGGCCAGGTCAATTAGGAAGGCCTGCTCGCTGAAGTGTTTTTGGGAGCGTTTGACAGTGATGAGGGGTGGTCGTTTGACCGCGGACCCGTTACGGACGCAGGCAATAAGGCAGTGATCGCTGAGATCCTGGTTGAAGACAGCGGAGGTGTATTTAGAGGGTAAGTTAGTCAGGATGATATCTATGAGGGTACCCATGTTTACGGATTTAGGGTTGTACCTGGTAGGTTCGTTGATAATTTGTGTGAGATTGAGGGCATCTAGTTTAGATTGTAGGATGGCCGGGGTGTTAAGCATATCCCAATTTAGGTCACCAAGCAGTACGAACTCTGAGGATAGATGGGGGGCAATCAATTCACATATGGTGTCCAGGGCACAGCTGGGGGCTGAGGGGGGTCTGTAGCAAGCGGCAACAGTGAGAGATTTATTTCTGGAAAGGTGGATTTTTAGAAGTAGAAGCTCAAACTGTTTGGGCACAGACCTGGATAGTATGATAGAGCTCTGATACACCGTTTCAGTTCATGGAACGTCTGGGGGTCTCGATTAGCCTTACCTCAGGTTTTCACCCCGAGAGTAATGGGCAGGTGGAAAGAGTTAACCAGGATGTGGGTAGGTTTCTGAGGTCCTATTGCCAGGACCGGCAGGGGGAGTGGTCGGTATATATCCCCTGGGCGGAGATAGCTCAAAACTCACTCCGTCACTCCTCCACTAACCTTACGCTGTTTCAGTGTGTGCTGGGTTATCAGCCGGTTCTGGCACCTTGGCATCAGAGCCAGATCGAAGCCCCTGCGGTGGACGAGTGGTTTCGGCGCTCGGAGGAGACATGGAACGCTGCGCATGTCCATCTGCAACGGACCATCAGGCGGCAGAAGGCGAGCGCCGATCGCCACCGTAGTGAGGCTCCGTTGTATGCACCGGGAGATCGGGTCTGGCTCTCGACCTGAAACCTGCCCCTTCGCCTGCCCTGCCGGAAGCTGGGTCGGCGGTTTGTGGGGCCATTTAAAGTCCTGAGGAGATTGAACGAGGTATGCTATAGATTACAACTGCCAATTAATTACCGCATTAACCCCTCGTTCCATGTGTCTCTCCTCAGGCCGGTGGTAGCTGGTCCACTCCAGGAGAGTGAGGTACGAGAGGTTCCTCCGCCCCCATTGGACATCGAGGGGGCTCCGGCGTACTCAGTCCGTTCCATCTTGGATTCGAGGCGTCGGATGGGGGGCCTGCAGTACCTCGTGGAGTGGGAGGGGTACGGTCCGGAGGAACGGTGCTGGGTCCCTAGGAGGGACATCCTAGACCCCTCCATGCTGAGGGATTTCCACCGGAGTCATCCGACTCGCCCTGCTCCGCGTCCTCCTGGCCGTCCCCGAGGCCGGGGTCGGCGCACGGCTGGAGCCGCGCGTCAAGGGGGGGGGGGGGGGGTACTGTCACGGATTTAGCCGAGGCTGCTCCTCCTCCTTGCTCGGGCAGGCTTCGGCGTTCGTCGTCCCCGGAGTACTAGCTTCCACCGATCTAGGTTTCAGCAATCATCTAGATTGGTCTGCTTTGTGTACACCTGTTTCCCATTAGTGTTGACGGTTTCCCTTTATATACCCCTGTCTGTCATTCGTTTGTTGTGTGTGATTGTTCTCCGTTTGTTTTCGGCAGGACTGTGTATTGCGATTATTGTTCCTCCCTGTTTTGGAGGTTTTGTTGTTTTGTACTTTTCATTACGTTTATTAGTAAAGTACATCTGCCAGTCTCTCGGTGTCCTGCGCTTGACTTCGTTCACCGCATACACGTTTATCCTGACACCATCAGATAAACACATTCTTCAGATATTTTCAGTACCTTCTCAGATAAGTGATCATGCTTTACATAAAATTGCACATGATAGCATATTTCATGGACATTAATTACTATTTCTTGCCAATTAAAAATCTGGGTTTTTCCCTGCCTGCGTATCACAGTCTCTCAGTAGCAACATAACTTGGTGAACCACAACAAGATAATAGATTTCAGGCATTCACAGCTCACATGTTTAAAATGCATTTAGTCTGATTTTTACTGTTAAATGAACCTTGCGTCGTTATACATCAAAGGCATTTTTTGTAAATTTGACATTTATCTCAGGTGGGCTTTAAGGGTACAGTAGCACAAAAAGCCCTCCCTCTATACAGAATGGAAACGGCATTAAATACATATTGTTCAATATGATCAATACTAATGTAGCATAATATTGGAGTCCATAGTGTATATTTATACCTTCAAACCATCGGTTTACAAATATTTTATGAGTAGACTAAACTATTGTCTTTTTTACCATGAATCACCAATTAAGCCCAGTATGCTCCTAATAAGCCCAGTATGATCCTAATAAGCCCACTATGCTCCTAATAAGCCCAGTATGCTCCTAATAATGCCAGTACGCTCCTAATAAGCCCAGTATGCTCCTAATAAGAGCGGTATGATCCTAATAAGCCCAGTAGGCTCCTAATATTGCCAGTATGCTCCTAATAAGCCCACTATGCTCCTAATAAGCCCAGTATGCTCCTAATAAGCCCACTATGCTCCTAATAAGCCCAGTATGCTCCTAATAAGCCCAGTATGCTCCTAATAAGCCCGGTATGCTCCTAATAAGCCCAGTATGCTCCTAATAAGCCCAGTATGCTCCTAATAAGCCCAGTATGCTGCTAATAAGCCCAGTATGCTGCTAATAAGCCCAGTATGCTGCTAATAAGCCCAGTATGCTCCTAATAAGCCCAGTACGCTCCTAATAAGCCCAGTATGCTCCTAATAAGCCCAGTACGCTCCTAATAAGCCCAGTATGCTCCTAATAAGCCCAGTATGCTCCTAATAAGCCCAGTATGCTCCTAATAAGCCCAGTATGCTCCTAATAATGCCAGTATGCTCCTAATAAGCCCAGTATGCTTCCAGTTGAAGCTTACATCTGCTACAAGACCATGGTGCTTGCCTACGGAGCTGTGAGGGGAACGGCACCTCCGTACCTTCACGCTCTGATCAGTCCCTACACCCAAACGAGGGCATTGCGTTCATCCACCTCTGGCCTGCTGGCCCCCCTACCTCTGCGGAAGCACAGTTCCCGCTCAGCCCAGTCAAAACTATTCGCTGCTCTGGCACCCCAATGGTGGAACAAGCTCCCTCACGACGCCAGGACAGCGGAGTCACTCACCACCTTCCGGAGACACTTGAAACCCTACCTCTTTAAGGAATACCTGGGATAGGATAAAGTAATCCTTCTACCCCCCCTTACCCCACCCCCCCAACAAAATAAAAATAAATACATATTGTAAAGTGGTTATCCCACTGGCTATAAGGTGAATGCACCAATTTGTAAGTCGCTCTGGATAAGAGCGTCTGCTAAATGACGTAAATGTAAATGTATGCTCCTAATAATGCCAGTATGCTCCTGATAAGCCCAGTACGCTCCTAATAAGCCCAGTATGCTCCTAATAAGCCCAGTTTGCATTGAAACAAATGGGGGATTAGAGTGTTGATATCCCCAATACTGTATTCAATGAACATAAGCATGTAGTTGAGATTAAAACACAAAAACTCCAGTTCTGCATATTGTATATCTAGCCACGGTGCCGTTACCACGATTAGAAACCCATTAGGAAGCTCTGTGCTCTCTCCAAGACGTCTGGAGTGGACAGGAAGTGGATGATGCCGAGGGGGAAGAATAAGACCTGGGTTGGAGTGGACAGGAAGTGGATGATGCCGAGGGGGAAGAATAAGACCTGGGTTGGAGTGGACAGGAAGTGGATGATGCCGAGGGGGAAGAATAAGACCTGGGTTGGAGTGGACAGGAAGTGGATGATGCCGAGGGGGAAGAATAAGACCTGGGTTGGAGTGGACAGGAAGTGGATGATGCCGAGGGGGAAGAATAAGACCTGGGTTGGAGTGGACAGGAAGTGGATGATGCCGAGGGGGAAGAATAAGACCTGGGTTGAAGGACATCAGGGATAGAACCTTCAGTGGTGGACAAACAAGCAAACCAATGAGGGACAAGAAGATGACTATTGGGCGACTAGTCATGCACTTTGTCCTACTGTTGTCCTTCATTCATCCAGGTGTTAATGGGTTCACCTGTACCTTTTGGTTTGAAATGAGTGGAACGAAAGGGGAATATAAGGCTGTGGATAAAGTTTTGGAATGACAACATCTAAAGATCTGCATCACTCTACCGAGAGCTTTTACCCTTTCTAAAAAGGACCCTTTTTTTGTGTGCCTTTGTTCATGTTTTTTCAGGAGCGTTAGGGTTAGCGGTTAGCCCACTACACAACGAGGATGAGGAAGGAGCCCACTACACAACCAGGATGAGGAAGGAGCCCACTACACAACGAGGATGAGGAAGGAGCCCACTACACAACGAGGATGAGGAAGGAGCCCACTACACAACGAGGATGAGGAAGGAGCCCACTACACAACGAGGATGAGGAAGGAGCCCACTACACAACGAGGATGAGGAAGGAGCCCACTACACAACGAGGATGAGGAAGGAGCCCACTACACAACGAGGATGAGGAAGGAGCCCACTACACAACGAGGATGAGGAAGGAGCCCACTACACAACGAGGATGAGGAAGGAGCCCACTACACAACGAGGATGAGGAAGGAGCCCACTACACAACCAGGATGAGGAAGGAGTCCACTACACAACCAGGATGAGGAAGGAGCCCACTACACAACGAGGATGAGGAAGGAGCCCACTACACAACGAGGATGAGGAAGGAGCCCACTACACAACGAGGATGAGGAAGGAGCCCACTACACAACCAGATGAGGAAGGAGCCCACTACACAACGAGGATGAGGAAAGGAGCCCACTACACAACGAGGATGAGGAAGGAACCCACTACACAACCAGGATGAGGAAGGAGCCCACTACACAACCAGGATGAGGAAGGAGCCCACTACACAACCAGGATGAGGAAGGAGCCTACTACACAACCAGGATGAGGAAGGAGCCCACTACACAACCAGGATGAGGAAGGAGCCCACTACACAACGAGGATGAGGAAGGAGCCCACTACACAACCAGGATGAGGAAGGAGCCTACTACACAACGAGGATGAGGAAGGAGCCCACTACACAACCAGGATGAGGAAGGAGCCCACTACACAATGAGGATGAGGAAGGAGCCCACTACACAACGAGGATGAGGAAGGAGCCCACTACACAACGAGGATGAGGAAGGAGCCCACTACACAACGAGGATGAGGAAGGAGCCCCACTACACAACGAGGATGAGGAAGGAGCCCACTACACAACGAGGATGAGGAAGGAGCCCACTACACAACGAGGATGAGGAAGGAGCCCACTACACAACGAGGATGAGGAAGGAGCCTACTACACAATGAGGATGAGGAAGGAGCCTACTACACAATGAGGATGAGGAAGGAGCCCACTACACAACGAGGATGAGGAAGGAGCCCACTACACAACCAGGATGAGGAAGGAGCCTACTACACAATGAGGATGAGGAAGGAGCCCACTACACAATGAGGATGAGGAAGGAGCCCACTACACAACCAGGATGAGGAAGGAGCCCACTACACAACGAGGATGAGGAAGGAGCCCATTACACAATGAGGATGAGGAAGGAGCCCACTACACAAACCAGGATGAGGAAGGAGCCCACTACACAACCAGGATGAGGAAGGAGCCCACTACACAACGAGGATGAGGAAGGAGCCCACTACACAACCAGGATGAGGAAGGAGCCCACTACACAACCAGGATGAGGAAGGAGCCCACTACACAACGAGGATGAGGAAGGAGCCCACTACACAACCAGGATGAGGAAGGAGCCCACTACACAACCAGGATGAGGAAGGAGCCCACTACACAATGAGGATGAGGAAGGAGCCCACTACACAACGAGGATGAGGAAGGAGCCCACTACACAACCAGGATGAGGAAGGAGCCCACTACACAACGAGGATGAGGAAGGAGCCCACTACACAACGAGGATGAGGAAGGAGCCCACTACACAACCAGGATGAGGAAGGAGCCCACTACACAACCAGGATGAGAAAGGAGCCCACTACACAACCAGGATGAGAAAATAAAGATTTGGTTGAAAAAAAAGAAGGAAAGTTCTCCTTTTTAAGGGAGATTTACATTCTGTATCCATTAGCCCTGTCTGGGGGTCGATCTAATATAATGTTGTAGAAGTTGAGACTCCGACTGGGGGGGGGGGATTGATCTGAGGGCCTTCAAAAAGGGGCCAAGTTGCCCATCCCGTGTAGCTCAATGGCGCTTGCAACGTTCAGGGTTGTGGATTCGATACCCGCGGTGGACCAGTACGGAAAAAAAAAAATATATGAAAAATGTATGCACTCACTAACTGTAAGTGGCTCTGGATAAGAGCGTCTGCTAAATGACTAAACTGTAAATGTAAAGCCTCAAACCCTGGTTAAACCTGGTCATCTCCATGTAAAATGTCTCATGAGCACCAACAGGTGGAGTTCATAGGAGATACTGTTGTCGGATAATGCTAAGAGTCTATATATATATATTATTATTGTTATTAAGGCATATATAGATTTTTCAACAATTTTCCATCCTAAAAATTAGGAATAAGCAAAGGCTTTGATTTCTTGTCAAACAGATGGAAAAACGGTTCTTGGAAGACATCGACCAGAAAAAAATATTAAAAGGTATTAATAGAAATACATCAAAACACAATCATGTTGAAGTAAAGACCCCTGACAACTAATATCAACACTTAGATTTAGTTTGGGGGAAATTACCATGACAACTAATATCAACACTTAGATTTAGTTTGGGGGAAATTACCCCTGACAACTAATATCAACACTTAGATTTAGTTTGGGGGAAAATTACCCCTGACAACTAATATCAACACTTAGATTTAGTTTGGGGGAAATTACCCCTGACAACTAATATCAACACTTAGATTTAGTTTGGGGGAAATTACCCCTGACAACTAATATCAACACTTAGATTTAGTTTGGGGGAAATTACCCCTGACAACTAATATCAACACTTAGATTTAGTTTGGGGGAAATTACCCCTGACAACTAATATCAACACTTAGATTTAGTTTGGGGGAAATTACCCCTGACAACTAATATCAACACTTAGATTTAGTTTGGGGGAAATTACCCCTGACAACTAATATCAACACTTAGATTTAGTTTGGGGGAAATTACCCCTGACAACTAATATCAACACTTAGATTTAGTTTGGGGGAAATTACCCCTGACAACTAATATCAACACTTAGATTTAGTTTGGGGGAATTACCCCTGACAACTAATATCAACACTTAGATTTAGTTTGGGGGAAATTACCCCTGACAACTAATATCAACACTTAGATTTAGTTTGGGGGAAATTACCCCTGACAACTAATATCAACACTTAGATTTAGTTTGGGGGAAATTACCCCTGACAACTAATATCAACACTTAGATTTAGTTTGGGGGAAATTACCCCTGACAACTAATATCAACACTTAGATTTAGTTTGGGGGAAATTACCCCTGACAACTAAAATATCAACACTTAGATTTAGTTTGGGGGAAATTACCCCTGACAACTAATATCAACACTTAGATTTAGTTTGGGGAAATTACCCCTGACAACTAATATCAACACTTAGATTTAGTTTGGGGGAAATTACCCCTGACAACTAATATCAACACTTAGATTTAGTTTGGGGGAAATTACCCCTGACAACTAATATCAACACTTAGATTTAGTTTGGGGGAAATTACCCCTGACAACTAATATCAACATGTATGCGTGCATACATTTTTGTGTATGGGTGGTCCCGGGGTTCGAACCCACTACCTTGGCGTTACAAGCGCCGTGCTCTACCAGCTGAGCTACAGAGGACCACGAAATTACAGAAATTACCCTGACAACTAATATCAACACTTAGATTTAGTTTGGGGGGAAATTACCCCTGACAACTAATATCAACACTTAGATTTAGTTTGGGGGAAATTACCCCTGACAACTAATATCAACACTTAGATTTAGTTTGGGGGAAATTACCCCTGACAACTAATATCAACACTTAGATTTAGTTTGGGGGAAATTACCCCTGACAACTAATATCAACACTTAGATTTAGTTTGGGGGGAAATTACCCCTGACAACTAATATCAACACTTAGATTTAGTTTGGGGGAAATTACCCCTGACAACTAATATCAACACTTAGATTTAGTTTGGAGAAATTACCATGACAACTAATATCAACACTTAGATTTAGTTTGGGGGGAATTACCCCTGACAACTAATATCAACACTTAGATTTAGTTTGGGGGAAATTACCCTGACAACTAATATCAACACTTAGATTTAGTTTGGAGAAATTACCCCTGACAACTAATATCAACACTTAGATTTAGTTTGGGGGGAATTACCCCTGACAACTAATATCAACACTTAGATTTAGTTTGGGGGGAATTACCCCTGACAACTAATATCAACACTTAGATTTAGTTTGGGGGAAATTACCCCTGACAACTAATATCAACACTTAGATTTAGTTTGGGGTTAATTAGGAAACAGCAGAGGGTGCACCCCCCTATCCACATCGACGGGACCGCAGTGGAGAAGGTGGAAAGCTTCAAGTTCCTTGGTGTACACATCACTGACAAACTGAAATGGTCCACCCACGCAGACAGTGTGGTGAAGAAGGGTTTGGTGAGAGGTCTAACTGGTGTCTCCAAAATTTTAACGAAGCTCATGAGGCATTTTATAAGTTATATTTAAGCAATATTTCCCGATGCAACGTGGAGTGCCTGGATACTGCCCTTAGCCGTGGTATACTGTCCAAATACCACAAACCCCTCGAGGTGCCTTATTGCTATTATAAACTGGTTACCAACGTTATTAGAGTAGTAAAAATAAAATGTTTGGTCATACCCGTGGTATACGGCCTGATATACCACGGCTGTCAGCCAATCAGCATTCAGGGTTTTAACCACCCAGTTTATAATCTTCAATAATCAATGGCTATATCATTAATTAAGTCCCAATATATATCATTACTTTATAGTCCGAATATGGATGTAACAACCGCAGATTTCCCATTTTTAAAAATCACACATCAGTTCAACAACTGCAGAGTAAGTGCCTCCGTTCTTGAGACAGTAACGTTACTTACTGGTGTTAATCAGATCTCCTGTCTCCTCTTCCTCTTCTTCTCCCGTCTCCTCTTTCAATGTGACAGTTATCTCTCCCTCCTCCTTCACTGTAACATATTCCTCCTCTTTCAATATGACAGTTATCTCTCCCTCCTCCTTCACTCTAAAAACTGCATCCTCCTCTATCTCTTCCTCCTCCTCTTCTTTCACTGTAACATCCTCCTCCTCTTTCACTCTGAACGCGTCTTCCTCTTCTTTCACTGTAACGTCTTCCTCTTCTTCTTTCACGGTAACAGCTTCACCCTCTACTTCTTTCTTTACTGTGACATCCTCCTCTTCCTCCTCCTCTTTCACGACAACGTTCAGCCACAGACCCTCTTCCTCCGTCCAGCAGACCTCCTCTTCTTTAGCAGGAGGAGAGTAGCTTAGTGAGCTCATGGTCGGGGATGTTAGCTAGCTAGGCTAGTGCTAACTTAACCAGCCAGCTAGCTGACCAATAACAACAACACCGTAAATATGAAATTAAATGGGATAACTAACTAGACGACAGAAGTGGGTTTAAACCACAGTGGCTAATATACCAGAAAGCGTCTAAAGAGCTTGAACGTTTCGGTTATGTTGGCTAGCAAGCTACGGAGGAGGCCGACGAGCTGTTGTTGTTCTCCTTCTTCTTCTTCTTTGAGTTTTTATTGGCAGATCGCAACCAACCGAGAGGTGAATACACCGCCACCTACTGTACTGGAGTGAGGCCGGTCACGACCTTCCCACACCGATAATTAATATCTTGAGACTAACCATGCATTTCTAACAACAAATAACAATTCCTTACAAACTTCACTACTCCCATCACCCACACCCCAAAAACACCACCCAATCCCATTCACCGTCCAACCTCTCTGACCCTGTCAAACAACCTCTCCCTTTCTACGTCATACATTACACAAATATAATAATAGATGTTCAACCGTTTCCTCTACCATACAGCCGTTACACATTCCAGTACCATGTTTCCCCGTCAATTTCAAAGAGGAATTCAATCCCGTATCCCATCCTAGGCAACATAACTTCCTCCCTTCTATTCCCATTACATGATACTATCACCCATACAGATGTCCTTGTACCACAGGGGACCAATAGGAAAATGACTCACTACTGTTAGTGGCTCTGGATGAGAGCGTTGACATTGACTCTGTCCGGTACCCCCTGTATAAGCCCCCCTAGTGATTTCCAATTGCCTCTGACCGTACCCCAGTTGATATATGCCTACATATGTATTTCCATTGACCTCTGTACCGGTACCCCCTGTATATACCTCCCTACTGTATTTCACAGGACTTGTACCGGTACACACAAGTATTAGCCTCCCTACTGTTATTTACAAGTTGACTCTGTCCGGTACCACCTTTGATATAGCTCCCTACTGTTATTTCACATTGACTCTGTAACGGTACCCCCTGTTTATATTAGCCCCCTACTGTTATTTCACATGGACTCGTACCCGGTACCCCTGTATATAGCCCTCCTACTGTTATTTCCAATTGATCTGTACCGGTACCACCTTGTTATAGCCTCCTACAGTTTAGTTCCCATTGACTCTGTAACGGGGTTACCTGTTAATAGCCTCCACTGTTATTTCCCAGACTCTGTACGTGGTACCCCCTGTATTATAGCCTCCCTTCATATGTTATTTCCCATTGAATCTTACGGTACCCCCTGTAATAGCCTCATACTGTTATTCCCAATGACTCTGTACCGGTACCCCCTGGTTTATTTATAGGCCTCCATAATGTTATTTCCCATTGACTCGTCCGGTAACCCCCCCCTGTGGCTATAGCCTCCCTACTGTTATTTCCCATTGAACTCTGTACCGGAGACCCCCGGTGTTATATAGCCTCCCTACTGTTATTCCATCGACTCTGTACGGTACCACTGTATATAGCCTCATAATGTTATGTCCCATATGGACTCTGAACAGGTACCCCCTGTATATAGGCCTCCCTACTGTATTTCACATGACTCGTACCGGTTACCCCACTGCAGATAGCCTCCCTACTGTTATTTCACATTGCTCTCTGTACGGTACACCCTGTAATATATGCCTCCCTATGTTATTTCCCATTGCTCGGATACGGTACCCCTGTATATAGCCTCCTACTGTTATTTCCCATTGACTATGTACCGGTATCCCTGTTATAGCCTCCCTACTGTTATTCACATGACATCTGTATCCGGTATCCCATGATACAGCCTCCACGTATTCACATTGACTCTGACCGTACCCCCGTATATGAGCACCTCCTACTGTATTTCCCATGGATCTTGCTACGGTGGAACCCCCTTGTATGTAGCTCCCTACGGTATTGCACATGGACTCTGCACCGGGTACCCCATGTATAAGCCTCTCCTACTGTTATTTCCATGACTCTGCTACCGGTAACCCCCCCCCCCCCCCCCCACCCCCCCACCCCCCACCCCCCCCCCCCAGTATATAGCCTCCCTACTGTATTTCCCATTGACTCTGTTACGGGTACCCCTGTGTGTAATATAGCCTCCCTATGTGTTTCCCTGGGACTTCGTAACCGGTACCCAGTATAAGCCTCCCTACTGTTATCTCCCATTGACTCTGTACCGTACCCCCCTGTAATAGCCTCGCCTATGTTATTCCATGCTCGTAACGGTACCAGGGGGAGGCTCCTGAAAAAATTCTCAGGGGGGCAATTTTTATGATTGATTTAGGGTGACCTACATAACATTTTCAAAAACTAGTCCAGCAACAACATGAAACAGGGGCCAGCATATAAGTCAATACTGATATACACATTACTTGCTTAAAAAAGGGCCCTCATGGTTGAATTGGAAATATGGCACCTGAGCATAAATCACAACAACAAGCAGGAGCTTTTGATAGAGGCTACTGAAACTTTGATGCAAGTTATTGGTAATAGGAAATGTTTATACACTTCCATATTCTGCCCTCTTGTTAGTTTTGTGAAAATGAACAGTGATAGAATTTTGCCTGAAAACAGATTTGAAAATAATTTATAAAAAAGGTTAAACACAGCTATCTGTATGGCTTTGTTAAAAATAAAACACCTATTCTGGCCAATTGTATAGATTGTAAATATGAACAACCAATTCTGGCCAATTGTTAGATTTGTAAAAAAAGTTTTACTTTTTTTTTAATGAAAAATAACTATTTTAAACAACATCAATGTGAACTGATTGGGCGTGTGTGTGTTAAGAGACAGACAGGGAGGGACAAAAGAGAGAGAGAGGCTAATTACTTTGTACTGAAACTGTTCTCTTCTCTCTTCAATGCAGCAAAGCGGTCCATGACTTCTCATTAAATCAGGCATAAATTCAGCTGATGCACATAGCAAACACGAAGGGCATTATTTAAATGCTCACGTACACTTTTGCTGCACACCCCAGCCTTCTCTCCCCCCATCACTGGCTCCACGTAAGCTTGCGCCTGAGTTTGCTCTCAGTTTCAGTCTCTCCAAAAGCACAAATGGCGATGAGAAATGAGGTGTTCCGAATGGGAAGGAATCAAAAAGCGCTCCTTGCACTCTGGGTTGTATTATGTAACTCAGCACCAGCTGTGTATTGTTAGAAACGTCGTGGTCTCGTCAAAATTGGATAGCTACGAAGTTTGCCGACTTCACCTTTTAACGAACCTGCGTCTGAGCGGTTCCTGTTGGGTTGTTCGTTTTCTTGCTCGGGATCTCCAGTTTCCCGGGGGTTTCGGGGAAACGCCCTGCCGGGTTTCCCGGGGACTTTGCTAGGCGGGAGCGTTTAATGATTTCCGCACCTGCACCCCCCATCACCCAATCGAACCCCTGATCATTCCCCCTTTCTTAGGCTTGACCAAATCCTTTCCCCCGGCCGGATCGTTACCATGAACAGTTTTATCGAGGATCGGGGGGCCTTAGAGTTTTAAGTGTTAGTTTTGTTGTTTTGCCCTTTTTTTGGTTGTTTTTATTTTTACCCCGTTTTTTTCCATTGCAGAAAAATCGCCCGGAAACCTTCCCCCAAAACCTCTCCCTGATGGCGGCGGCTGCCGACCCTTTTTGGGCCCCTCCACTGCCCCCTAAAACAACTCATCCACCCCGGGACCGCTTGTTTCCTGGATTACAGCATCACCCGTGGATCTTTTTAAAAAAACACTAACCTTTTTTTCCCAAACTTACCTTGTCCTGGTTGCTTTGGGTTCGGGGTTTTAAAAACCCGGGGACAGAACGACGGCCAGAAAGGGAACCCCAGCGGACCTGGACTCGGTTGCCTTTGCCATTCCCATCAGGAGAAAGGTTGGGGCCATCAAGCACGGTACTACAGGAGATGCTTTGTCGGTTCGGAACTTTTTTACCATTTCTGAGGGGAGGTCCAGAACCAGGGGCTTTTTTCCGGTGGGGAATCCACTACCGGTTTCACCCATCTCCCCGCCGCTTTGGAAGCTGTGTTTTTCCGTGAGCCAAGGTTCCGAGGGGAATAAAATGAGGGGGAGGGGAAAGGGCCGTTTTTTCCCTTATGCAGTGTGGTTTATGTTCGATCACAGCCCTACTTTTATCCCAAAAGGGACAAGGTAGGTTTAGTTTTTTATTGAGTTTCCCCTGGCTTTGGTCGGCGGGGGGGTTCACCCCTTTGGGGGAACGACAGGACACCCGTGGCTTCCCAGGGGTTCAGGGGCCCCGAGTTTGGGGAAAGTTATTCGACCTTTCCCGGCCGAGGGAAGGACCCAAGTAGGCGCCTTTTTTCGCTTCGCCAAGGTATCGCAGCGTTCCAAATTCGTGATCGAGTTCGGGACGTTGGTGTGGAGGGGGGGTGGAATGAGGAGTCTCTGAAAGCGGCCCTTTTTTTTACCAGGGCCTGTCGGAGCAGCTCAAGGAGGATTTGTTTCCCCACCCGGACCCTAGTGCCCGGGCCCAGGGGTAGCCTTGTCTTTCGGGTGGATAATCGGGGCCGAGGGGAAAAGGAGGGGGGGAAGAAAAGGGGTTTTCCGTCCAATCAAACAGTTCTCAGGTAAGTGGGGTGGGGTTTTGGACCAAAAAGGGGTGATCATGGGCCCACCACACGGATTAGTGGAGAGGCCCGGGAACTCCAAAATCTAAAACCCAGGAAAGTGGGGCGGGCATTTTTAAAACCCAAAGGGAGGAGCGCCAACTTAGACGTGGGACTAACGGGTTGCCTTTTAAGGTGGGTTGGGAAAATTTACTCCCCAAATTGTTCCCGGGCCCGGGGGTCGTAAAAAACGCGCGGGCTCGCAAAAGTTGGGAGGACTTTTAGCGACCATTTTTTCAAACCCCCTCAATCCCTCTGTCGCCCCCGTTTCCGGTCCCCTTATAAAACGGAAAATCAGAGTTACGTTTAAACGCTTTTGTCGATTGGGTCCCGTGGAAGCTTTTTTGATGCCGGGGTGGTGGAAAGTGGGGTTTTCCAAAGGGGAGCAATTGGGAAAGGGGGCATTGAAGCTCCCACTCGAACGGCAGTAGTTGGCACGTATCACGATAGGCCCGGGAACGGGTTAAGAGGGTTGTTGGGGGGAAACATTCTGAGGTGTTTTCATTTTTTCATTCTGCCGTTTCCCAAATTTTCCCTTGGGTTTCCTTGGTTTCCCCCGGGTGAAGGAAAAAAACCCAAAGTTCGTTTTGGGGGGAAGGGCAAGGGGGTAACGAGGGGGAACCCTTTGGGGGGGTTCATGAAACTTTTCTAAAGGGACTGTTTGTTCCCATTGGGTTTCCCCAATCGGTGTTTGGAGGTTAAACCCCCAAAGTTTTGGTCCGGGTTTCCCCGGGGAAATCAGGGATTTGGGGGAAGGTTCGGGTAAGCAGGGGCTTGTCATCCCCCCCCCACCGACCAATTGATTGTCCCTTTCAAATTTCCCGGGAGCGGGTCTCCCCCAAGGGGAAAGGGGTTATAAGTATCTCCCAAACTGAACGTGAGGTTTGGGACCTACATAAAGGGAAAGTCCTAGCTGCGGGTTTCTTTCGTCCCTCGTCATCACCCCTGGGGGCAGGATTTTTCTTTGTGGGAAAGGGAAGGATGGTTTTCCTTGGGCCCCGTGTATTGTTACGGGGGTTTGGGAATGATATCAGGGGTAAGAAAAAGTACCCCCTCCCCTTTGATGAGCTCTGTTTCGACTCTTTAAAGGGGCTACGGTGTTAAAAAAAAGTTTAAAACCCAAAGGGCCAAGGCGTATACCTGGCCGGTTTTCCAAAAGGGGGGACGAGGGGTTTGGGACGGGTTTCAATACAACGAGGGGGGAAATTCCCGGTATCAGGTGATGCCGTTTGGGACCCAATGCTCCAGCGGATTCCAGAGTATGGGGAAGGGAAGGCCCTGAGGAATGATCGGTCTCTTTGTGTTTTTTTACCGGGGACATTCAAATTTTTCTTAAAGGGAACCCTTCCGACCACGCCCAGCATGTCCGGCGGTTTTTCTGCACCCGATTTTTGGGAGAATCCCCTGTTCGTGAAGGCCGAAAGTGCGAGTTTCACGCCCACACGAATCCTTCCTGGGTTACATAACTCCAGGGGAGAGTTTAGGATGGCCCGGGAAAGAAGGTTAGAGGGGTTTTGGGAAAGGGGCCCCAACCCCGGGTCCCCGAGATTCCCAGCTCCAGGGGTTTTTGGGGTTTGCAAATTCTACCCCCAGATTCACCGGGATTCACCCGGGTGGGGCCGCCCCGGGTTTAAAACCGGCCTTGATTTCCCCGTACAGGCCCTTCAATTGGAACCCGGAGGCGGACCCGAGCGTTTCTGGTTTTGAAGAGGGATTAAAAAAAAGAACCGATTCTCTCTAAAACCGGACACGGCCCGTCGGGTTGTCTTTTGAAGGGACGGTTATGTGGGATTTGGCGCCATCCTGTGCAGGATGCTCCACGACAGAAAAATCCATCCCTGCCCCTTTAAAATTCTCGTGTTTTTCGCCGCGGAGAGGAACTACGATGGGGGGAACCCGGGAGCTTCTCGCGGTGGAAGGGGGGCTTCCCTTGGGGGAAAGGGGCCAAAAAGGGTTTGGGGGGGCGGGCAACTTTTATTGTCTGGACTGTCACAAAAAAATTTTGCTTAACGGCAATCGGTGGGACGTTCAATCCCGTCGGGAAAGGGGGGCGTTGTTTTCGGCGATTAAATTTTTTTCCCTGACTTTCCGACTGGATTAAAAACGGAAAGGCGGCGCCTTGCCCCGGATTTTTCCCCAAAGAGGGGAGGAGAGGGGGGTTCCAAGGGACCGAGACGATTTTTCCCGGAATTTTTGTCGGGGGAGCATTTAGGTGGAAAGATTAGGAGGGGTTTTATGGGGGCCCCTTTGGGGACGCCCCCGGCCCCGGGTTTAACGGTCCCCCCGGTGGGTTTTTGTTGGGCCTGAGTCGGTTCGTTTTCTGCCCCAAAAAATGGTCCCACGCCAGCAAGAGGGGTTGTCCCCCGGGGTTTGGCTCGGAGTTTTGGCTTTTTCGCAGACTTTTTTGGGGGCCCTGCCATGGGAGGGGGGGGGGATACTGGGGGTTTTGTTGCGGCCTTTTCCAGTTTTTGTGGCAGGAATAGAGTGCCAATGGGCCCAACTTGGACTATTTCACCCCCGTTTCCCCGGCGACCATGGTCGCTTTGGGCCCCGGGACTTTGTCACGGGGTTGCCCTCTTCTGGGGGGAAAAACGGTGTTCTGCGATCGGGGACAGATCAGCAAGTTGGGCCCATTTTTGTGCCCTTTTCCCAAGTTTTCCTCCCCTCGGGGGACGTCCGAAAAATCCGGTTAGGGGGGTTTTCAGGGTCCAGGGGTTTTTGCCAGTGATAAGTTTCCGGGGGCCCCTAATTTTTACCTCGGGGTTTTGGAAGTCCTTTTTTTGGGCTTGGGGGCTCAGTCAGTTAAACATCGGGGTTTTACCCCCAATCTAATGGTCAGGCGGGGGAGAGCCAACCAAAAGAGGGAAATCCCCCCACGCCCCTTGTCTCCCCAAAACCCCACCTCCTGGGTCTCCCATTTGCCTTGGGTTGAGTATCCCACAATACTCTCCTACATTGCCACGGGATTTCTCCCTTCCAGTGCCTGTATGGTACCAAAACCCCCCTTTTTCCCTTTTTCAGGAGAAGGATTTTCTCAGTGGGCCCCCCCGTTAGGCCCCTATTCGTGTTGCCACCGGGCCTGGAAACGAGCCAGAAAAGGGAAACCCTTAGAGGGTTTTGACCGGTATCAGCTAAAGGGGAAAACGTGCCCGGGTTCCCCCTCCCCCCTATTTCCTGGGATAGGGTTGGGGGGGCCAAACGGGGTTTTCCTTTCGGACCTGAGTCTAGGAAAGGGGCCCCCGAAATTAATTTGGGCCCTTTTTGGTTTGGGGAAGGTGATCCCAAACGGTTGCAGTTGACTCCAAAATTTCCGAGAACGCTCAGAGTCCCTCCCACCTTTCCTTTTCTCCTCCCCAAGCCCGTTTTCCTCGCCTTTTTTGGCCCCCCTCAGCCTCCCCCTCCCCCTCCTCGGATGATCGGAGGTTTTCCTGCCTACACGGTGCACGGGATTATGGGTTCCCGACCGGGGGGGCCGGGGGGTTTTCCGTATCTCGTGGGCTGGGAGGGGGGATGGTACTGAAGAGAGGGAGTTGGATTTTCCCCGGCGACAGGGGCTTGATGTGACCTCATTCGGGCTTTTACCCCCTCCCTCTGGCGGCCTTTTTTTTTCCCGGGGGGAGGGGCCGCCCGGGGGGTTTGTCGGAGGGGGGGGGGGGGTTAAATGTAACGAAACCCCGCAGTCGAGTCGGTTCCCGTTCCCGGGGTTTGTTTGTTTTTCTCCCGGGGGTTTCCCGTTTCCCGAGGGTTCGGGGAAAGCTCCTGCCTGGGTTTCCGGGGGGACGTTTCTAGGGGGGAGGCTCATGATTTCCGCACCTGCATCCCATAAACAATCCCCACACCTTTGGTTTCCCGATCATTTACCCTTCTTGGGTTGACCTAAAATCCATTCCCGGGCCGGGTGTTAGCCCTGAAAAAGGGATGTTTATGAGGGGCCCCGCCTTTTGAGGGTTTAGGTTAGTTTTTTTGTTTTTCACCTTGTTTGCTTGTGTTTCTTACTTTCCCTTTTTTTCCATCTGCAGTCACTGTCCGGAACCTTTTACCCAAAAAACTGCCCGATGGGGCGGCGGCTGCCCAGCCCTTATTGGAAACCTACCACTGAAACCCCAACAAATCATCCCCGCCGGGCCGCTCTGTTTCTGGGGTTTTTCAGCATCACCGTGGATTGGGTTAAAAAAAAACACTCACCTTTTTTTCAACTTCCTTGTCCTGGTCGGTTTGGGTTTTTGGCTTTTAAAAAAAGTGGGAATTTACCCCCCCTCCACAAAATTCCCTCATGACCCCTAGCATTTCACCAGTAGCTCCCTTTTAATTGGGCTTTTATGGAAACTTCTTTCAAAAAGACAACGAGTTGCCAAAAAGAACGCTATAGCCCTCTTGAAGTAGTAAGTTTAATTGATTGACGTGCTACCCGCTCTTTTTTTTTAGGGCCCTGGGTTTTGTTTCGTATGGGCGAAAGCGCGTAAGTGAAAAACCCTCAGAAAACCCCAAAAGATTGGATTGAAAGCTTGGGTATTTGAAAAAAAAAAAAATTTTTTAATTTGGGGGCATGAGAGGGGCTTTGGGCGAAATTTTTAAAAATGACTTTAAACGCCCCAAAAAGGGCGGGGGCCAATTTTAAGAAACGACTTTGCCTGATTTGGAAAATTTAGTGGCAGATAGACGTCTAGATTAGAAAAACGAAAATACTGTTTTTCCCTGATATAATTGATTAGAAAAAAAAAAACCCCGGGTTTTCCCCTTGGGAGGCGTCGCCATATGCCCTAATGAAAAACACCCCCCTGCCCGGTTTCCCCCTGTTTTATAGCCTCCTACTGTTTTTTCCCCTTGGGGCTCTGTACCTACCCCCTGGATATAGCCCCCTAATGTTTTTTTCACATTTACTGGGAAATGTACTTCCCGTATTAGCCTCCCTAATGTTATTTCACATTGAAATGTAACCCGGGAACCCCCCCGGATTTTGCCTCCCTACTGTTATTTTCCCCTTGGGTCGTTCCGGGTACCCCCCCGTAATAGCCTTTCCCTACTGTTATTTCAATTGACTCTGTACCGGTACCCCCCGTAATAGCCCCCTACTGTTAGTTTCCCCTTGACTCTGTACCCCGGGACCCCCTTTTTTTAAAAGCCTCCCTACGTTTTTCCCATTGGGTTGTACCGGTACCCCCTTTTTATATAGCCTCCCTAATGTTATTTCCATTTACTCTGTAACCCGGGGGTTTTCCCCCCTTTTATAGCCCCCCTAAGGGATTTCACATTGACTTTTGTACCGGTAAACCCCCGTATATAGCCCTACTGTTATTTCCCCTTGATCTGTTTCCGGTACCCCCTTTTTTATATAGCCTCCTTTTGTTTTTTTCCCATGATCGTACCGGTTTTCCCCCGTATATGCCTCCCTACTGTTATTTCCCATGAATTTTACCGGGTAAACCCCCTTTTATATAGCCCCCCCTTAAAATTTTTTTTTTTAACATTTTACTCTGTACCGGTACCCCCCCGGGATTTTAGCCCCTACGTTATTTCCATTTAAATCTTGGGACCGGTACCCCCTGTATATAGCCTCCCTATGTTATTTCACATTGACTCTTTAAACCCGGGACTTTCCTTTTATATAGCCTCCCTACTGTTATTCCCCTTTTGGTCTGTACCGGGGACCCCCCGTTTTAAGCCCCCTAATGTTTTTCCCCTTGACTCTGTACCCGGGACCCCCCGTTTTTAAACCCCCTAGGTTTTTTCCCCTTGACCTGTAAAGGGGGGACCCCTGTAATAGCCCCCTATGTTATTTAAAATTGACCCTGTAACCCGGGACCCCCCGATATTTGCCCCTTTCTGTTATTTTCCCCTTGAACTGGGGGCCCGGACCCCCCGTATATAGCCTCCCTTTCTGTTATTTTACATTGCCTGTACCGGGGGACTTCCCGTATATGCCCGCTACGGGTTTTTTCTACTGTTATTTTTTTTCTGCTTTTTTTTTTGTATTCATGTAACAAATAAAAAGATTGTTTTACTAATCCCGACAGAAACAGGGGGCTCCTAAGAAACTTTTTTTCTCATTGGATTTCGGGGCGACTCCCCTGGGTTATGACAGCAAAGGACAAAGGGGTTTCCTTTCCGCGGTTTGGGGTTTTCACTCCAATTTTGGGCGGCGTGTGCCGCTGTTGGGCGTTGGTTTAGGAGGGGGCCCGGGGGATATCTGTGCCGCGGCGGTTTTGGGGTCCCCCGACATAACCCTTGTGAAATTTTAATCGCTTGGTGTAGGGTGGTAAACCCCCTTTTGGCTTTCAGTTTTTTAGGTGGGTTGGGGCCCGGTTTTTGATGGCGGGTCCGGGGATTTTTTTTTTTGGTTGGGTAGGCAGCGGGGGATTGTGGTTGTTTGTCAGCGTTCAGGTTTCGCATTTATTCCCGTTTTTTTTTTTTTTTTGGGCATTTAGAGAAGCTTTATCCAAAAGCCCCAAATTGTTAAGTATGGTTTAAGGTTTCTTTTTCTCAAAAAACACATCGACAGATTTTTTTTTTACCCCTAGTTTGGTAGGGGATTAGAAACCGCGGAAAATTTCCCGGGGGTTTTTTGGCAACCCGGGTCCTTTTAACCCCAATTTTAAACCCACCCCCCCCCACAATTCCCCGTGGGATTGAAATTTTTTGGGCCACCTTGGGGTCGGCAGGCGGGGTTTTAAAATGGGAAAATTAAAGGGGTTTCCACCCCGGTTCCTGTTTTGGGGGTTTGAGTTTGGGCTTTCCCTTTGGGGGGGGCGGCGGGCGTTTAAATGGGCATTTTAAAGGGGCAAAAGGTTCCTGGGGGGTTTTATTCTTGGGTTTTCCTTGGGTTGCGGCAGCGCGTTTAAAAAGGGGGATTATTTAGGGACCACAGGTTTCCCCGTGGGGTTGAGTTTTTGGGGGAACCCGGGGTTTTTCCCGGGAGGGCGTAAAAAGGGCATTTTATTAGGGTTACCCCAGGTTCCTGTGGGGTTTTAGTCTTGGGATACCCTTGGGGGGTTTCCCGGAAGGGGTTTAAAAAAAGTGGGGGCCATTATCGGGTTTTCCCCAGGTTTTGGGGGTTTTAGGGCTTGGGCTAAACCCCTTTGGGGTTTCCTTCGGGGTTTTAAAATGGGGAAATTTTCAGGGGTTTTCCCCAGGTTTCCCGGGGGTTTTAGTTTGGGTACCTTGGGGTGGGGGGCCGGGGGCCTTTTAAAGGGGGGATTATCAGGGGTTTACCAATTTTCCCTGGGGGGTTTGAGTCGGGGTCCCTTGGTGGGGTGCGGCAGCGCGTAAAGGGGATTATCGGGGTTTCCCACTTTTTTCCTGTGGGTTTGAGTTTGGGCCCCCTTGGGGGGGGAGGGGTTTAAAGTGGGCATTATAGGGTTAAAAAGGGTTCCCTGGGGGGTTGAGTCTTGGGCTATTGGGGGGGGTGCGGAAGGGGTAAAGGGGGGGGCATTTCGGGTTACCACAGGTTCCTGGGGGGTTTGAGTTTTGGGCTCCGGGTGGGGTGGGGCAGGGGTTTTAAAAGTGGGCTTTCAGGGTTCCCAAGGGTTCCCGTGGGGGGGAGTTTTGGGTCCCTTTGGGTGGGGTTGCGGCAGGCGAAAAAGGGGGTTTATAGGGTTACCACGGTTTCCCTGTGGGGTTTGAGTCTTGGGTATTTGGGTGGGGTCGGCAAGGGCGAAAGGGGCTTATCGGGGTTCCACGGGTCCTGTGGGTTTGGTTTTGGGCTCCTTGGTGTGGGGGCGGAGGGCGTAAAGGGGCATATCGGGGTTTCCCGGTTCCTGTGGGGTTTGGTTTGGGTCCCCTTGGGGGGGGGGCGGGGTAAAGTGGGCATTATCGGGGTTTCCACGGGTTTCCGTGGGGTTTGAGTTTGGGCTACCTTGGGGGGGTGGGGCAGGGCTTTTAAAGGGGTTTAAAATCGGGGTTCACGGGTTTTCCTGTGGGGTTTGATTTTGGGCTCCCCTTGGTGGGGGGGGGCAGGGCGTAAATGGGCTTATGGGGTTCCCCACGGGTTTTTTGGGGGGTTTGAGTTTTGGGCTCCCTTGGGGGTGCGGCACCCGGGTAAAGGGGGATTTCGGGGTTTACCACGGGTTTCCCTGTGGGTTTTTGAGTTTGGGCTACCTTTGGGTGGGGTGCGGCGCGCGTAAAGTGGGCTTTCGGGGTTTAAAAAGGGTTTCCTGTGGGTTTGATTTGGCTCCTTGGGTGGCGCCGGGCGAAATGGGCATTATCAGGGTTCCCACATTTTCCTGGGGGGTTTTGAGTTTGGGCCCCTTTGGTGGGGGGGGGCAGCGGTAAAGTGGGTTTATCAGGGTTTTACCACGGGTTTTGGGGTTTGAGTCATGGCACCTTGGTGTGCGGTAGGGCTTTTAAAGTGGGCATTATCGGTTACCACGGGTTCCTGTGGGGTTTGAGTCTTGGGCTACCTTGGTGGGGTGCGGCAGCGGTAAAGTGGGCATACAGGGTTACCACAGTTTCCTGTGGGGTTTGAGTCTTGGGTTTACCTTGGGGTGCGGCAGGGCGTAAAGTGGGCATTATCAGGGTTACCACAGTTCCCTGTGGGTTTGAGTCTTGGGCTACCTTGGTGGGGTGCGGCAGGGCGTAAAGTGGGCATTATCAGGGTTACCACAGGTTCCTGTGGGGTTTGAGTCTTGGGCTACCTTGGTGTGGTGGCAGGGCGTAAGTGGGCATTATCAGGTTACCACAGGTTCCTGTGGGGTTTGGGTCTTGGGCTACCTTTGGTGTGCGGCAGGGGTAAAGTGGGAATTAAATCAGGGTTCCCAAACAGGTTCCTGTGGGGTTTGAGTTTTGGGGCTACCTTGGTGGTGCGGAAGGGCGTAAAGTGGGCATTATCGGGGTTCCCCACGGGTTCCTGTGGGGTTTGAGTCTTGGGCTACCTTGGTGGGGTGCGGCAGCGCGTAAAGTGGGCATTATCAGGGTTACCACAGGTTCCTGTGGGGTTTGAGTCTTGGGCTACCTTGGGGTGCGGCAGCGCGTAAAGTGGGCATTATCAGGGTTACCACAGTTTCCTGTGGGGTTGATTTGGGCTATCCTTGGGGTGCGGCAGCGCGTAAAGTGGGCATTATCAGGGTTACCACAGTTTTCCTGTGGGGTTTGAGTTTTGGGGCTCCCTTTGGTGGGGTGCGGCAGCGCGTAAAGTGGGCATTAATCAGGGTTCCCACAGGTTCCTGTGGGGTTTGAGTCTTGGGCTACCTTGGGGTGCGGCAGCGCGTAAAGTGGGCATTATCAGGGTTACCACAGGTTCCTGTGGGGTTTGAGTCTTGGGCTACCTTGGTGGGGTGCGGCAGCGCGTAAAGTGGGCATTATCAGGGTTACCACAGGTTCCTGTGGGGTTTGAGTCTTGGGCTACCTTGGGGTGCGGCAGCGCGTAAAGTGGGCATTATCAGGGTTACCACAGGTTCCTGTGGGGTTTGAGTCTTGGGCTACCTTGGTGGGGTGCGGCAGGCGTAAAGTGGGCATTATCAGGGTTACCACAGGTTCCTGTGGGGTTTGAGTCTTGGGCTACCTTGGTGTGGTGCGGCAGGGCGTAAAGTGGGCATTATCAGGGTTACCACAGGTTCCTGTGGGGTTTGAGTCTTGGGCTACCTTGGTGGGGTGCGGCAGCGCGTAAAGTGGGCATTATCAGGGTTACCACAGGTTCCTGTGGGGTTTGAGTCTTGGGCTACCTTGGGGGTGCGGCAGCGCGTAAAGTGGGCATTATCAGGGTTACCACAGGTTCCTGTGGGGTTTGAGGGCTGCCCTGGTTCATCGGCTCTGGTCCATGCTATGCAGTGTGTGTATGTGCTTTACCAAGTCACGACAGGCGTTCTGTTGTTTTTTGGACTTGTGGTTCCTTGTACGAGTTCTGACATCTCAGACTCGCAAGGTAAGTATTGTTCTTGGAACCGTGGGGGGTCCTATGGATTTGGGCTGCAGCGTGTCAGTGTCCCTTAGCCAAGTTGTAGCATGTTCTGGTTCTCTATATGAGGCTCTGACAGTTCAGTCTTCTCGGGTAAGTATCAGGGGAAAAATGATGTCTTCTGTAACCCCTTTATGGAGCCAGTGGAACCTTTGTGTGTTTGGGTTGCCATGACCGACGGGCCTCCTAGTTTGGTACCCCTATAATATGTTATACCCGGTTACCGACGGGCCTCCTAGTTTGGTACCCCTATAATATGTTATACCCGGTTACCGACGGGCCTCCTAGTTTGGTACCCCTATAATATGTTATACCCGGTTTACCGACGGGCCTCCTAGTTTGGTACCCCTATAATATGTTATACCCGGTTACCGACGGGCCTCCTAGTTTGGTACCCCTATAATATGTTATACCCGGTTACCGACGGGCCTCCTAGTTTGGTACCCCTATAATATGTTATACCCGGTTACCGACGGGCCTCCTAGTTTGGTACCCCTATAATATGTAATACCCGGTTACCGACGGGCCTCCTAGTTTGCTACCGACGGGCCTCCTAGTTTGGTACCCTTATAATATGTATTCCCGGTTACCGACGGGCCTCCTAGTTTTGGTACCCTTATAATATGTTATACCCGGTTACCGACGGGCCTCCTAGTTTGGTACCCCTATAATATGTTAAACCCGGTTACCGACGGGCCTCCTAGTTTGATACCCCTATAATATGTATTCCCGGTTACCGACGGGCCTCCTAGTTTGGTACCCCTATAATATGTTATTCCCGGTTACCGACGGGCCTCCTAGTTTGGTACCCCTATAATATGTTATTCCCGGTTACCGACGGGCCTCCTAGTTTGGTACCCCTATAATATGTTATTCCCGGTTACCGACGGGCCTCCTAGTTTGATACCCCTATAATATGTTATTCCCGGTTACCGACGGGCCTCCTAGTTTGGTACCCCTATAATATGTTATACCCGGTTACCGACGGGCCTCCTAGTTTGTTACCGACGGGCCTCCTAGTTTGGTACCCCTATAATATGTTAAACCCGGTTACCGACGGGCCTCCTAGTTTGGTACCCCTATAATATGTTATACCCGGTTACCGACTGAAAGGGAACGTACAGGTATGAATATAACTACTGTTCCCTGAAGGATGGAAGGAGGTGTAACATATTCTGGCCCTGCGCCGTCAGGGGATTTAAGCTCGCTGAAGAGCAGCACTGAATTGAGGAAATGGATGCGAGGCCCGGTATCATAGCCAGGAAGGCAGGGCTTATCGAGGGCGGGCTCGGCATCCACTTGCCCGTTTTGGCGTGATTTCAGTTTTCTGAAAGTGAATATGACTCCGTGAATATGACTCCCCGCAGTAGGTTATTTCTTTCCCTCCTTCAGGAAACAGTTATATGTTATACATTCATAACTGTACGTTTTTTCCACCTCTCTCACATTAACTTGACCATATTCAAAACAGCAATCCTTCTGTTGCGTTATTAGATCTTTTATACAAAAATATGACGGTTCAATGTTGTCATTTTACTTAGGATTTTTTTCTCACTTTACTAGTGAAATAGTAATTGAAGTGATTGGCAATATCAAAAGGTTTTGTTACAAATTACCCATAAACTTCAGTAAATTGTGGAGATGAATTGGGGTTTCTGTCTAAAGTCTTTTCCCATTGGGGTTTTATGTCATTTATATTGGTTTGGCAATATAATGTATTCTTCTTCTTCTTTGTTTTTGTTGAGTTTAAGTCACAAAGTGTCTCCATTGACAGTGTGTCCAACCAATCAGCTGAGCAGCCTGACTTGTTGGCCCACCTCTTTTTGCATCATGTCTTTGAAACATGCCGTTTGTTCAGTTCGTCATCATCAATCCAGAGGGCTCTAGCTGTTCTCACCGTTAGTTTCTCAACAGCTGTGTGCCTGTCAACAACTGGCTTTGGCTTTCCTTGTTATGGTCACTACAGCCAACAGCTGTGTGCCTGTCAACAACTGGCTTTGGCTTTCCTTGTTGTGGTCACTACAGCCAATGGGAACTGATATTGTTATGGTCACTACAGCCAATGGGAACTGATATTGTTATGGTCACTACAGCCAACAGCTGTGCGCCTGTCAACAACTGGCCTGAATAACTGTCACAATATAAATAACTTCAGGCCCAACCTTTGGCTTTTCCTTGTCATTTCCACAATCTTATGGTCACTACCAGCCAATGGGAACTGATATTGTTATGGTCACTACAGCCAATGGGAACTGATAATGTAATGGTCTCTACAGCCAATGGGAACTGATAATGCTTTGGAGCAGAGCTCTGTAGCATTAGTGAATATATACGATCAATCAATCCAAGTGGATGTCACAGATCCAAAAAACGATTGATATACACTCTAGTTGGTTGAGTGGTAACCTGGGTCATATTACAGGCATTAGTCACGGTTAGAAGCTTCCCTCTTCAGAGGACAACTAGTTTCTAACCAGTCAATGTTCAGGGTCACCCAGAAAATAGACCTCTCTGTTGACATCACACACCATCAAACATTGCACACACATGATCCAAATACTGACTGTTAGCTATTGGTGACCCTATAGCAATACTGACTGTTAGCTCCTGGTGACCCTATAGCAATACTGACTGTTAGCTCCTGGTGGCCCTATAGCAATACTGACTGTTAGCTCCTCCCCTTAGCAACACCCCAAAAGAAGAGGCTTTAGATGAGGCAGGTGACCTTTACAACATTTACATGTTAGTCATTTAGCAGACGCTCTTATCCAGAGCCACTAACAGTTAGTGAGTCATTTAGCAGACGCTCTTATCCAGAGCCACTTACAGTTAGTGAGTCATTTAGCAGACGCTCTTATCCAGAGCCACTTACAGTTAGTGAGTCATTTAGCAGACGCTCTTATCCAGAGCCACTTACAGTTAGTGAGTAATTTAGCAGACGCTCTTATCCAGAGCCACTCACAGGAGCAATTAGGGTTAAGTGCCTTGCACATCGACAGATTTTTCACCTAGTTGGCTCGGGGATTAGAACCAGCGACTTTTTCCGGTGACTGGCACAACGCCCTTAACCACTAAGCTACCTGCAACCACAACACTAACAACATTTGACATGAGATCCTCTCTAAGCTTTACAGGAATATGGCTCTGAACGTATACAGCAACACCTCCCCTACATGCATTCCTGTCTTTTCTGTAGATGTTATATCCTTGTATTGCTACTGCTGTATCATGAAAGGAATTATCTAAGTTTAATTTCAGAGGTGGCCAGTATATGAACGTTATCTGATGTTAGCAAGTTATTGATTTCATTAACCTTACGTTACGATGAGTTGCTCTGGTTCCCCAGAACCACACGGGGGGACCTAGTGAATGACCTGCAGAGAGCTGGGACCAAAGTAACAAAGCCTACCATCAGTAACACACTACGCCGCCAGGGACTCAAATCCTGCAGTGCAAGACGTGTCCCCCTGCTTAAGCCAGTACATGTCCAGGCCTGTCTGAAGTTTGCTAGAGTGCATTTGGATGATCCAGAAGAGGATTGGGAGAATGTCATATGGTCAGATGAAACCAAAATAGAACTTTTTGGTAAAAACTCAACTCGTCGTGTTTGGAGGACAAAGAATGCTGAGTTGCATCCAAAGAACACCATACCTACTGTGAAGCATGGGGGTGGAAACATCATGCTTTGGGTCTGTTTTTCTGCAAAGGGACCAGGACGACTGATCCGTGTAAAGGAAAGAATGAATGGGGCCATGTATCGTGAGATTTTGAGTGAAAACCTCCTTCCATCAGCAAGGGCATTGAAGATGAAACATGGCTGGGTCTTTCAGCATGACAACGATCCCAAACACACCGCCCGGGCAACGAAGGAGTGGCTTCGTAAGAAGCATTTCAAGGTCCTGGAGTGGCCTAGCCAGTCTCCAGATCTCAACCCCATAGAAAATCTTTGGAGGGAGTTGAATGTCTGTGTTGCCCAGCAACAGCCCCAAAACATCACTGCTCTAGAGGAGATCTGCATAAAGGAATGGGCCAAAATACCAGCAACAATGTGTGAAAACCTTGTGAAGACTTACAGAAAACGTTTGACCTGTGTCATTGCCAAGAAAGGGTATATAACAAAGTATTGAGAAACTTTTGTTATTGACCAAATACTTATTTTCCACCATAATTTGCAAATAAATTCATAAAAAATCCTACAATGTGATTTTCTGGAAATTTTTTTCCTCAATTTGTCTGTCATAGTTGACGTGTACATATGATTAAAATTACAGGACTCTCTCATCTTTTTAAGTGGGAGAACTTGCACAATTGGTGGCTGACTTAATACTTTTTTTCCCCACTGTGTGTATATATATATATAGTACCAGTCAAATGTTTGGACACACCTAATCATTCAAGGGTTTTTCTTTATTTTGACTATTTTTTTATATTGTAGAATAATAGTGAAGACATCAAAACTATGAAATAACACATATGGAATCATATAGTAACCAAAAAAAGTGTTAAACAAATCAAAATATATTTTATATTTTCTGTAAGTCTTCACAAGGTTTTCACACACTGTTGCTGGTATTTTGGCCCATTCCTCCATGCAGATCTCCTCTAGAGCAGTGATGTTTTGGGGCTGTCGCTGGGCAACACGGACTTTCAACTCCCTCCAAAGATTTTCTATGGGATTGAGATCTGGAGACTGGCTAGGCCACTCCAGGACCTTGAAATGCTTCTTACGAAGCCACTCCTTCGTTGCCACGGCGGTGTGTTTGGGATCATTGTCATGCTGAAAGACCCAGCCACGTTTCATCTTCAATGCCCTTGCTGATGGAAGGAGGTTTTCACTCAAAATCTCACGATACATGGCCCCATTCATTCTTTCCTTTACACGGATCAGTCGTCCTGGTCCCTTTGCAGAAAAACAGCCCCAAAGCATGATTTGTCCACCCCCATGCTTCACAGTAGGTATGGTGTTCTTTGGATGCAACTCAGCATTCTTTGTCCTCCAAACACGATGAGTTGGGTTTTTACCAAAAAGTTCTATTTTGGTTTCATCTGACCATATGACATTCTCCCAATCCTCTTCTGGATCATCCAAATGCACTCTAGCAAACTTCAGATGGGCCTGGACATGTACTGGCTTAAGCAGGGGGACACGTCTGGCACTGCAGGATTTGAGTCCCTGGCGGCGTAGTGTGTTACTGATGGTAGGCTTTGTTACTTTGGTCCCAGCTCTCTACAGGTCATTCACTAGGTCCCCCCGTGTGGTTCTGGGATTTTTGCTCACCGTTCTTGTGATCATTTTGACCCCACGGGGTGAGATCTTGCGTGGAGCCCCAGATCGAGGGAGATTATCAGTGGTCTTGTATGTCTTCCATTTCCTAATAATTGCTCCCACAGTTGATTTCTTCAAACCAAGCTGCTTACCTATTGCAGATTCAGTCTTCCCAGCCTGGTGCAGGTCTACAATTTTGTTTCTGGTGTCCTTTGACAGCTCTTTGGTCTTGGCCATAGTGGAGTTTGGAGTGTGACTGTTTGAGGTTGTGGACAGGTGTCTTTTATACTGATAACAAGTTCAAAAAGGTGCCATTAATACAGGTAACGAGTGGAGAACAGAGGAGCCTCTTAAAGAAGAAGTTACAGGTCTGTGAGAGCCAGAAATCTTGCTTGTTTGTAAGTGACCAAATACTTATTTTCCACCATAATTTGCAAATAAATTCATAAAAAATCGTACAATGTGATTTTCTGGATATTTTTTTCTCAATTTGTCTGTCATAGTTGACGTGTACCTATGATGAAAATTACAGGCCTCTCTTATCTTTTTAAGTGGGAGAACTTGCACAATTGGTGGCTGACTAAATACTTTTTTTCCCCACTGTATATATATATATATATATATTATATAGCTAATAGAGTCCTAGTTATAGATATATTATATATAGAGAGTCCTAGTTATATATATTATATATATAGAGTCCTAATTATATATATATTTTATAGCTAATAGAGTCCTAGTTATATATATATATTATATATAGAGAGTCCTAGTTATATATATATTATATATAGAGAGTCCTAGTTATATATATATTATATATATATAGAGTCCTAGTTATATATATATATTATATAGCTAATAGAGTCCTAGTTATATATATATTATATATAGCTAATATAGTCCTAGTTATATATATATATATTATATATATAATAATAATAATAATAATAATAAGCCATTTAGCAGACGCTTTTATCCAAAGCGACTTACAGTCATGCGTGCATACATATTTTTTTTTGTGTATGGGTGGTCCCGGGGATCGAACCCAATACCTTGGCGTTACAAGTGCCGTGCTCTACCAGCTGAGCTACAGAGGACTGTGTATATAGAGACCTGGTTATATATATATTATATATATAGAGTCCTAGTTATCTATATATTATATATAGAGAGTTCTAGTTATATATATATATTATATAGCTAATAGAGTCCTAGTTATATATATATTATATAGCTAATAGAGTCCTAGTTATATATATATTATATATATAGAGTCCTAGTTATATATATATTATATAGCTAATAGAGTCCTAGTTATATATATATTATATATAGAGAGTCCTAGTTATATATATATATTATATATAGAGAGTCCTAGTTATATATATATTATATAGCTAATAGAGTCCTAGTTATATATATATTATATATAGCTAATAGAGTCCTAGTTATATATATATTATATATAGAGAGTCCTAGTTATATATATATATTATATATAGAGAGTCCTAGTTATATATATATTATATATATAGAGTCCTAGTTATATATATATTATATAGCTAATAGAGACCTAGTTATATATATATTATATAGAGTCCTAGTTATATATATATTATATAGCTAATAGAGTCCTAGTTATATATATATATATATATTATATATAGAGAGAGTCCTAGTTATATATATTATATATATAGAGTCCTAGTTATATATATATTATATAGCTAATAGAGTCCTAGTTATATATATATTATATAGCTAATAGAGTCCTAGTTATATATATATTATACATAGAGAGTCCTAGTTATATATATATTATATATATAGAGTCCTAGTTATATATATATATATTATATAGCTAATAGAGTCCTAGTTATATACACAAAAATTTATGCACGCACGACTATAAGTCGTTTTGGATAAAAGCGTCTGCTAAATGGCATATTATTATTTATTATATTATTATTATATATATATTATATATAGAGAGTCCTAGTTACATATATATTATATAGCTAATAGAGTCCTAGTTATATTTATATTATATATATAGAGAGTCCTAGTTATATATATATTATATAGCTAATAGAGTCCTAGTTATATTTATATTATATATATAGAGAGTCCTAATTAAATATATATTATATAGCTAATAGAGTCCTAGTTATATATATATTATATATAGAGAGTCCTAGTTACATATATATTATATAGCTAATAGAGTCTTAGTTATATTTATATTATATATATAGAGAGTCCTAGTTATATATATATTATATATATAGAGTCCTAGTTATATATATATTATATAGCTAATAGAGTCCTAGTTATATATATATATTATATATATAGAGAGTCCTAGTTATATATATATATATATTATATATAGAGAGTCCTAGTTATATATATATTATATAGCTAATAGAGTCCTAGTTATATATATATTATATAGAGAGTCCTAGTTATATATATATTATGTAGCTAATAGAGTCCTAGTTATATATATATTATATATATAGAGTCCTAGTTATATACACTGCTCAAAAAAATAAAGGGAACACTAAAATAACACATCCTAGATCTGAATGAATGAAATAATCTTATTAAATACTTTTTTCTTTACATAGTTGAATGTGCTGACAACAAAATCACATAAAAATTATCAATGGAAATCAAATGTATCAACCCATGGAGGTCTGGATTTGGAGTCACCCTCAAAATTAAAGTGGAAAACCACACTACAGGCTGATCCAACTTTGATGTAATGTCCTTAAAACAAGTCAAAATGAGGCTCAGTAGTGTGTGTGGCCTCCACGTGCCTGTATGACCTCCCTACAACGCCTGGCCATGCTCCTGATGAGGTGGCGGATGGTCTCCTGAGGGATCTCCTCCCAGACCTGGACTAAAGCATCCGCCAACTCCTGGACAGTCTGTGGTGCAACGTGGCGTTGGTGGATGGAGCGAGACATGATGTCCCAGATGTGCTCAATTGGATTTAGGTATGGGGAACGGGCGGGCCAGTCCATGGCATCAATGCCTTCCTCTTGCAGGAACTGCTGACACACTCCAGCCACATGAGGTCTAGCATTGTCTTGCATTAGGAGGAACCCAGGGCCAACCGCACCAGCATATAGTCTCACAAGGGGTCTGAGGATCTCATCTCTGTAACTAATGGCAGTCAGGCTACCTCTGGCGAGCACATGGAGGGCTGTGCGGCCCCCCAAAGAAATGCCACTCCACACCATGACTGACCCACCGCCAAACCGGTCATGCTGGAGGATGTTGCAGGCAGCAGAACGTTCTCCACGGCGTCTCCAGACTCTGTCACGTCTGTCACGTGCTCAGTGTGAACCTGCTTTCATCTGTGAAGAGCACAGGGCGCCAGTGGCGAATTTGCCAATCTTGGTGTTCTCTGGCAAATGCCAAAAGTCCTGCACGGTGTTGGGCTGTAAGCGCAACCCCCACCTGTGGACGTCGGGCCCTCATACCACCCTCATGGAGTCTGTTTCTGACCGTTTGAGCAGACACATGCACATTTGTGGCCTGCTGGAGGTCATTTTGCAGGGCTCTGGCAGTACTCCTCCTGCTCCTCCTTGCACAAAGGCGGAGGTAGCAGTCCTGCTGCTGGGTTGATGCCCTCCTCCACGTCTCCTGATGTACTGGCCTGTCTCCTGGTAGCGCCTCCATGCTCTGGACACTACGCTGACAGACACAGCAAACCTTCTTGCCACAGCTCGCATTGATGTGCCATCCTGGATGAGCTGCACTACCTGAGCCACTTGTGTGGGTTGTAGACTCCGTCTCATGCTACCACTAGAGTGAAAGCACCGCCAGCATTCAAAAGTGACCAAAACATTAGCCAGGAAGCATAGGAACTGAGAAGTGTTCTGTGGTCACCAACTGCAAAACCAGTCCTTTATTGGGGGTGTCTTGCTAATTGCCTATAATTTCCACCTGTTGTCTATTCGATTTGCACAACAGCATGTGAATTGTTTTGTCAATCAGTGTTGCTTCCTAAGTGGACAGTTTGATTTCACAGAAGTGTGATTGACTTGGAGTTACATTGTGTTGTTTAAGTGTTCCCTTAATTTTTTTGAGCAGTGTATATATTATATAGCTAATAGAGTCCTAGTTATATATATATATTATATATAGAGAGAGAGTCCTAGTTATATATGTATTATATATAGAGAGTCCTAGTCCTATATATATTATATACAGTGTGGAAAACATGTATTTAGTCAGCCACCAATTGTGCAAGTTCTCCCACTTAAAAAGATGAGAGAGGCCTGTAATTTTCATCATAGGTACACGTCAACTATGACAGACAAATTGAGAAAAGAAAATCCAGAAAATCACATTGTAGGATTTTTTATGAATTTATTTGCAAATTATGGTGGAAAATAAGTTGGTCCCACCTAGCTATCTTCAGATGCACTTTCTATGGCTGTGATATGTAGTTGTCCCACCTAGCTATCTTCAGATGCACTTTCTATGGCTGTGATATGTAGTTGTCCCACCTAGCTATCTTCAGATGCACTTTCTATGGCTGTGATATGTAGTTGTCCCACCTAGCTATCTTCAGATGCACTTTCTATGGCTGTGATATGTAGTTGTCCCACCTAGCTATCTTCAGATGCACGTTCTATGGCTGTGATATGTAGTTGGTCCCACCTAGCTATCTTCAGATGCACTTTCTATGGCTGTGATATGTAGTTGTCCCACCTAGCTATCTTCAGATGCACTTTCTATGGCTGTGATATGTAGTTGTCCCACCTACAGTGGGGAAAACATGTATTTAGTCAGCCACCAATTGTGCAAGTTCTCCCACTTAAAAAGATGAGAGAGGCCTGTAATTTTCATCATAGGTACACGTCAACTATGACAGACAAATTGAGAAAAAAAATTCCATTAAATCACATTGTAGGATTTTTTATGAATTTATTTGCAAATTATGGTGGAAAATAAGTATTTGGTCACCTACAAACAAGCAAGATTTCTGGCTCTCACAGACCTGTAACTTCTTCTTTAAGAGGCTCCTCTGTCCTCCACTCGTTACCTGTATTAATGGCACCTGTTTGAACTTGTTATCAGTATAAAAGACACCTGTCCACAACCTCAAACAGTCACACTCCAAACTCCACTATGGCCAAGACCAAAGAGCTGTCAAAGGACACCAGAAACAAAATTGTAGACCTGCACCAGGCTGGGAAAACTGAATCTGCAATAGGTAAGCAGCTTGGTTTGAAGAAATCAACTGTGGGAGCAATTATTAGGAAATGGAAGACATACAAGACCACTGATAATCTCCCTCGATCTGGGGCTCCACACAAGATCTCACCCCGTGGGGTCAAAATGATCACAAGAACGGTGAGCAAAAATCCCAGAACCACACGGGGGGACCTAGTGAATGACCTGCAGAGAGCTGGGACCAAAGTAACAAAGCCTACCATCAGTAACACACTACGCCGCCAGGGACTCAAATCCTGCAGTGCCAGACGTGTCCCCCTGCTTAAGCCAGTACATGTCCAGGCCCGTCTGAAGTTTGCTAGAGTGCATTTGGATGATCCAGAAGAGGATTGGGAGAATGTCATATGGTCAGATGAAACCAAAATAGAACTTTTTGGTAAAAACTCAACTCGTCGTGTTTGGAGGACAAAGAATGCTGAGTTGCATCCAAAGAACACCATACCTACTGTGAAGCATGGGGGTGGAAACATCATGCTTTGGGGCTGTTTTTCTGCAAAGGGACCAGGACGACTGATCTGTGTAAAGGAAAGAATGAATGGGGCCATGTATCGTGAGATTTTGAGTGAAAACCTCCTTCCATCAGCAAGGGCATTGAAGATGAAACGTGGCTGGGTCTTTCAGCATGACAATGATCCCAAACACACCGCCCGGGCAACGAAGGAGTGGCTTCGTAAGAAACATTTCAAGGTCCTGGAGTGGCCTAGCCAGTCTCCAGATCTCAACCCCATAGAAAATCTTTGGAGGGAGTTGAAAGTCCGTGTTGCCCAGCGACAGCCCCAAAACAACACTGCTCTAGAGGAGATCTGCATGGAGGAATGGGCCAAAATACCAGCAACAGTGTGTGAAAACCTTGTGAAGACTTTCAGAAAACGTTTGACCTGTGTCATTGCCAACAAAGGGTATATAACAAAGTATTGAGAAACTTTTGTTATTGACCAAATACTTATTTTCCACCATAATTTGCAAATAAATTCATTAAAAATCCTACAATGTGATTTTCTGGAATTTTTTCTCTCATTTTGTCTGTCATAGTTGACGTGTACCTATGATGAAAATTACAGGCCTCTCTCATCTTTTTAAGTGGGAGAACTTGCACAATTGGTGGCTGACTAAATACTATTTTTCCCCACTGTATATAGAGACCTAGTTATATACAGTGGGGAGGAGAAGTATTTGATACACTGCCGATTTTGCAGGTTTTCCTACTTACAAAGCATGTAGAGGTCTGTAATTTTTATCATAGGTACACTGCAACTGTGAGAGACGGAATCTAAAACAAAAATACAGAAAATCACATTGTATGATTTTTAAGTAATTAATTTGCATTTTATTGCATGACATAAGTATTTGATCACCTACCAACCAGTAAGAATTCCGGCTCTCACAGACCTGTTAGTTTTTCTTTAAGAAGCCCTCCTGTTCTCCACTCATTACCTGTATTAACTGCACCTGTTTTGAACTCGTTACCTCTATAAAAGACACCTGTCCACACACTCAATCAAACAGACTCCAACCTCTCCACAATGGCCAAGACCAGAGAGCTGTGTAAGGACATCAGGGATAAAATTGTAGACCTGCACAAGGCTGGGATGGGCTACAGGACAATAGGCAAGCAGCTTGGTGAGAAGGCAACAACTGTTGGCGCAATTATTAGAAAATGGAAGAAGTTCAAGATGACGGTCAATCACCCTCGGTCTGGGGCTCCATGCAAGAGCTCACCTCGTGGGGCATCAATGATCATGAAGAAGGTGAGGGATCAGCCCAGAACTACACGGCAGGACCTGGTCAATGACCTGAAGAGAGCTGGGACCACAGTCTCAAAGAAAACCATTAGTAACACACTACGCCGTCATGGATTAAAATCCTGCAGCGCACGCAAGGTCCCCCTGCTCAAGCCAGCGCATGTCTAGGCCCGTCTGAAGTTTGCCAATGACCATCTGGATGATCCAGAGGAGGAATGGGAGAAGGTCATGTGGTCTGATGAGACAAAAAATAGAGCTTTTTGGTCTAAACTCCACTCGCCGTGTTTGGAGGAAGAAGAAGGATGAGTACAACCCCAAGAACACCATCCAACCGTGAAGCATGGGGAGGTGGAAACATCATTCTTTGGGGATGCTTTTCTGCAAAGGGGACAGGACGACTGCACCGTATTGAGGGGAGGATGGATGGGGCCATGTATCGCGAGATCTTGGCCAACAACCTCCTTCCCTCAGTAAGAGCATTGAAGATGGGTCGTGGCTGGGTCTTCCAGCATGACAACGACCCGAAACACACAGCCAGGGCAACTAAGGAGTGGCTCCGTAAGAAGCATCTCAAGGTCCTGGAGTGGCCTAGCCAGTCTCCAGAACTGAACCCAATAGAAAATCTTTGGAGGGAGCTGAAAGTCCGTATTGCCCAGCGACAGCCCCGAAACCTGAAGGATATGGAGAAGTTCTGTATGGAGGAGTGGGCCAAAATCCCTGCTGCAGTGTGTGCAAACCTGGTCAAGACCTACAGGAAACATTTGATCTCTGTAATTGCAAACAAAGGTTTCTGTACCAAATATTAAGTTCTGCTTTTTTGATGTATCAAATACTTATGTCATACAATAAATGCAAATTAATTACTTAAAAATCATACAATGTGATTTTCTGGATTTTTGTTTTAGATTCCGTCTCTCACAGTTGAAGTGTACCTATGATAAAAATTACAGACCTCTACATGCTTTGTAAGTAGGAAAACCTGCAAAATCGGCAGTGTATCAAATACTTGTTCTCCCCACTGTATATATATTATATAGCTAATAGCGTCCTAGTTATATATATATTATATATATAGAGTCCTAGTTATATATATATTATATAGCTAATAAAGTCCTAGTTATATATATATATATATATATATATATATTATATATATATAGACTCCTAGTTATATATATATTATATAGCTCTTAGAGTCTGTCACGGTTTCGGCCGAGGCTGCTCCTCCTCCTGGTTTGGGCAGGCTTGGGCGGTCGTCGTCCCCGGAGTACTAGTGCCACCGATCTATGTTTCATGTTCGTTTGGCTTTGTCTGATGTTGTACACCGTGTGTTGTTAGTCCTCGTTAGTGTCCTATTTAGTTCTCGTTGTGTGCTCTTCTGTTTCGTGTTGGAGCTACGTACTTCCCTCCAGTGTTTTGGAGAGGTTTTTCGCACATGTTAGTGCGCCGTTTGATGTGACGCCTGTGTGCGCCGTTATTTCGCCTTCAGGCTTATTGTGCTTATTTTCTACGTGAATATTGCACTAAAGTCTTTTGGACTGAGCTTCGCGTCCTGCGCTTGATTTCATAGCCCACAACCGTTGGCAACGGCCACGCTTCAGCACCCTTGACATGAGGTCCTAGTTATATTAGATATATTATATAGCTATAGGCGTCCTAGTTTCATATATATATATTATATATATAGAGTCCTATTTATTATATATTCTATATCTATTAGAGTCCTTAGTGTATATTATATTATATAGGGCTAATAGAGTCCTAGTTATATATATATATTATATATAGAGAGTCTAGTATATTATATCTTATTATATTAGAGAGTCGCTAGTTTATTATATTATATATATAGAGTCGCTGTTATATTATATAATTATATATATATATAGAGTCCTAGTTATATATATATAGTAATATAGGAGTCCTAGTTATTTATATATATATTATTATATATTACGAGTCCTAGTTATATATATATATTATATAGCTGAATAGAGTCCTAGTTATATATATAATTATATAATAGAGTCCTAGTTTTTATATTATAATAGGCTAATTAGAGTCATTATGTTATATATATATATTATATAGCTAATAGCGTCCTAGTTATATATATGTTATAAATAGGAGAGTCCTATTTATATATATATTATATTAATAAGAGTCCTAGTTTATATATTGATATTATAATATGCATAATAAGTCCTAGTTCTATATATTTCTATATAGTAGAGTCGCATTTCTATATATATATTATGATATAGGAGTCCTAGTTATATAATAATTTATATATATTAGAGTCCTAGTTATATTATATCTATATAGAGAGTCTCTAGTTTATATATATATATCGATCTATATAGAGTCCTAGTTATATATATATATATATAGCTAATAGAGTTCGCTAGTTATGATATATATTTATATATCTAATAGAGTCCTTAGTTTGATATAATATTATATTATAGAGAGTCCACTAGTTATATTTTATATAGTCTAATAGGGGAGTCCTAGTTATTATATATATAGTCTTATATAGTTCTAATAGAGTCCTAGTTATTATATTATTATAAGCTAATAGAGTCCTAGTTATATATAGATTGATATATAGAGAGTCCTATTATATATATATTATATAGCTATAGAGTCCTGAGCTTATAATATAATTATATTATATAGTGGCTAATAGAGGCCTAGTTATTTATATAATATATAGCGTAATATAGTCCTAGTTTATATATATTATTATATATAGAGTCCTAGTTATATTATAATACTATAGCTAATAGGAGTGCCCTATGTTATATTATATGTTAATAGGCTAATCAGGAGTCCAGTTATATATATATTATATTAGGGTTTATGAGTCTAGTTATATAATAGTTTATATAGCTAATAATCCAAGTTCATATATATATATTATTAGGGGCTAATTAGAGTCCTAGTTTATATATATATTATATAGCTAATAGAGTCCTAGTTATATATATTATATATAGGAGTCCTAGTTATATATATAGTATAGCTAATAGAGATCCTTAGTTATATATAATTATATTAGATAGAGCTAATAGAGGGCCTATTTATATTATATAATATAGTAGCTTAATAGAGTCGCTAGTTATATCATATTATATATATATAGTCCTAGTTTATATTATACTATAATATAGCTAGATAGAGTTCATTGAGTTTATATATATATTATATAGGCTACTGAGAGTGGCCTAGTTATATATATAGTTATATATAGAGAGTCCTAGTTGTATAGTATATATATAGGAGTCCCTAGTATTATATATATTATATAGCTAATAAGTCGCTAGTTTATAATTCCTGATATTATATAGGCTAATATAGGAAGTCCTAGTTATAGATATTAGTATATAGAAGAGTCCTGTTTATATAATACTTATATATTCTGATCTAGTATATATATATATATATTATATAGAGTCCTAGTTATTATATTATATTATATGCTAATAGAGTCCTAGTTATAATATATATAATATTATATAGCTAATTATAGTCTAGTTATTTATATTATATTATAGATAGTCCCTAGTTAATTATATAAGGGGCAATTATTATATATTCTTCCCTCGTTCTCTTCTCTCTACCATTCTCTCATCTCTGCGTCGCTCGTTCTCTCTCTCTCACCTTCTCCAGGGCTCCTCTCGCGCTCCTTTATCTCTCTTCCCTCTGCAGCGCGTTCCCTCGTCTCTCTCTCCTCTTCTCTCTCGTCGTCCTGTTTCTCTTCTCTCTCTTCTCTCATCTCGGTCGTCCTCGTTCTCTCTTTCTCCTCTCGTCTCCTCGCGTCCTCGTTCTCTCCTATTATAATAGCTAAAAGAGTCCTAGTTATTATATTATATATATAGATCGCTAGTTATATATAATATAATATATAGCTAATAGAGTCCTAGTTATATATATATATATATTATATAGCAATATAGTCCTGTTATATATATTTTATATATAGATAGTCCTAGTATAATACTATATTATATATATCATTCCTAGTTATATAATATATTATATATATAGTATTCCTAGTTATATATATATATTATGATAGGCTAATAAGGAGTTCTAGTTATATATCTTATATAGGCTAGATAGAGTCTGCTAGTTATATATATATTATATAGGCTAAATAAGTCCTAGTTATAGTATATATATTATTATAGAGTTAGTTTATATATATTGTATATACATAGAGTCGCTAGTTATATATATATATTAGTTATGCGAAGAGAGTCCTCGTTATATATATATCGTTATATAATAAGAAGTCGCTTAGTTATATATATATTATATATTAGATAGGTCGGCTGTTATAATATATTATATATATAGAGTCCTGTTATTGAATATATATATATAATATTATATATATAGAGTCGTAGTATATATATATATAATATCGCTAATAGAGCCTAGTTATACTATATTTAGGTTAGCTAATAGGTTCCTAGTTATATATATTATATAGCTAATAGAGTCTTATGTTATATATATATATCAGAGTCCTAGTTAATATATATTATGGATAGCTTATTAGAGTCCTAGTTAATATATATATATATATATATATTATATATGGGGCTAATATAGTCCTGATTTATAATTTAATTATAGAGAGGTCCTTGTTATATATATATATATATTATAGAGTCCTAGTTATATATATATACTTATATCTATAGATGTCCTAGTTATATATATATTATATTAGCTAATAGAGTCTTATTATATCATAGTATATGAATCTTATATAGCTAATATATTCCCTAGCTATTATATATTATCTATGAGAGTCCTAGTTATACTTCTCTTATATATATAGTCCACTAGTTATATATATTGATATATTAGAAGGTCCTAGTTATACATAATTATATGGAGGCTAATATATCCTATTTATATAATATTATATACTAGATATTCCTATGTGTTATATATATATTATAATAGAGTCCTTAGGTTATATATATATATTATATATATAGAGTTGAGTTATATTATATATAATATAGCTCATAGAGGTCTGTACTATAATGATATATTATATAGTGCCATAGAGTCCTAGTTATATTATATATTATGATAGGCTAATAAGTCCTAGGTTATATATTATAATATGAGTCCTAGTTATATAATTATTAATATAGGCTACTAGAGTGCCGAGTTATATATAATCTTATATTATATAGGTTATATCGCTCATATATGTCCTGAGTTATATATATTATATATCGGAGAGTGGCCCTAAGTTTATATATATATAATATTTATTGAGTCTCAAGTTATAATATATATATTATATATATAGTAGTCCCTAGTTTTTATATATATATATTATATAGCTATAGAGTTCTTAGTTATATTATTATATGCTATAGAGTCCTAGTTATATATATATTATTATTAGGCTAATAAGAGTCCTAGTTATATATATAGTATTATATATAGGTTAACGTCGCTAGTTATATTATATAATTATCTATATTAGAGTCCCTAGATTATGATATATTATTATATAGGCTAAGAGAAGTCCTATTATATATATATATTATATGATAGGAGAGTCTGTTATATATATCTTATATATAGAGAGTCCTAGTTATATATATATTATATATATTAGGAGTCCTATTTAGTATATATATTTATATATATATATGAGAGTCCTAGTTATATAGATCTATATTATATTATAGAGTCTCTAGATTATATTATATATATTATATATATAGAGGTCCTAGTTATATATATATTATATAGCTAATAGAGTCCTAGTTATATATATTATATATATAGAGTATCTGCTAGTTGTATATATATTATATAGCTCATGAGTTCCCTAGTTATATATATATATTATATAGCTATAGAGTCGCCTAGTTATATATATATTATAATGAGTAGTCTAATGAGTCCTAGTTATATTCTGTTATATATAAGATAGTGCTATTATATATATATATTATATATATAGAGCTGTAGTTATATATATATTATATAGGGGTGCTTAATAGAGTCCTAGTTATATATATTATTATATAGAGAGGATCCTAGTTGATATATATATAATATATATAGAGTCCTAGTTATATATATACTATAGTAGCAATATGAAGTCCTAGTTATTATATATTATATTATCTATAGAAGAGTCCTAGTTATATCTATATATTATATATAGTAGGTCCTTAGTGATATATATTATTCTAGCTAATAGAGTGCCCTAGTTATATATATATATATATAGCTAATAGAGTTTTGGGGGGCTAGTTATATATATATTATATAGGCTAATATAGTCCTAGTTATATATTATATATATATTAGTCCTAGTTATATATATATTATCTAGGTCTAATAGAGTCCTAGTTATATTATATTATATATAGCTAATATAGCCTAGTTATATATATTATATATAGAGAGTCCTTAGTATATATATTATAATAGAGTGCCTAGTATATATAGTGAATATAATTATATTATATAGAGTCCTTTTATATACATTATATTATATAGGCTATGAGTTTAGTATGATATATTATATAGCTAATAGAGTCTGCTTAGTTTATATATATATATATGATCTAATAGAGTCGGCATATTTATATATATATATATTTATATCATAGGTTCCTAGTTATATATACTATTATATATATAGAGTGGCCTATTTATATATATATATTATATAGCTAGAGAGCCTAGTTATATTATATATATAGTATATATAGAGAGTCGCTAGTTATAATATATTATATAATATTAGAGTCCTATTATATATATTATTATATATAAGAGTCCTAGTTATTATAATTATATATATATATATAGAGCCTAGTATATATATATATTATTTATAGAGTCCTAGTTATATATATATATTATATATATAGAGTGCCTAGTTAATAATATACTTAGGCACCTATAGTGGCCCTCTATCTCATGCAGCTTAACTAAGGGCTGAAGGATCCTGGCAGCTTAAACAGTGATACATCCTCGGTCTCTCTGGCAACTGGATCCTGGACTTCTGATCGGGGTGGGCGCCCGGTTAAGTTGGTAAGGTAGGTGAACAACACATCTGCCACACTGATCCTGTCAACACGGGGGGCCCTCTCAGGGGTGGCGTGCTCGTCCCCCATCGCCTGTACTCTCTGTTCACCCATGGATGCGTGAGGGCCAGGCAGGCGACCACACCATCGATTAATTTTGGGCCATACGCACATACTGGAGTGGTAGGCCTGATCACCGAGCATGACGACGAGACAGCCTATGTGAGGAGGGGGGGTCAGATATGTCTGGCCGGTGTTGTGCCGATGTGTACTAGACACCCTCTCCCTCAATCGTGACAAGACAAGAGGAGTTATGATTGTGGACTACGGAAAAACAGAGGACTGAGGTGCAGCGCCTCCATTCTCATCGACGGGGCGTATTGGAAGCAGTGAGAGCTTTCAATTCATTGGTGTCTTCACCTCAACCTATACGACTATCATGGTGCCCTAGACAGACACCAAGACGGTCTTGAAGAGGCCGGCTGACAAAGCCTATTCCCCCTGGCAGGAGACTAAAAAAGATTTGGCCATGGGTCCTCGGGCAGATCTCTCAGAAACTTCTACAGCTGCACTCTCGAGAGCTATCTGACGTGGTTGCAGTCAACGGGGCCTGGTTGGCAACTGCTTGGCCTCTGAACGCGGAAAGCGACTACAGAGGGTTCGTGGGCGTACGGTCGGTGGTCAGTACACTCACTGGGGTCAAAGGCCGCCTGCCTATCCAGGACGCTCTATACTACCCAGGCGGTGTCAGCGGAGAGGCCACAAAATATTGTCAAAGGACGTCCTGAGCCAACATCTTCTTAGTATAACTGTTCTCGTCTGCTACCCTCGGCATCGTCGAATGCGTACCCGGTAGTGCCAAGTCTAGGTCCTAAAAGATTCTTCTCAACAGCTTCTATGGCCGGGGGCCAAGCTACCAGCCCCAAGCCATAAGAGCTCCTGAACAGCGCATCATGGCTACCCGCTGTACTATTTGCCTGCCTCCCCCACTCCCTGCATCCTTTTACGCTGGCTGCTACTCTGTTAAGTTTTATGTGCATAGTCACTTAACATCTACCCAATTACATATTACCATCAACGACCTCACTAGCCAGTGCCCCGCACATTGACTTCTGGCAACGGTGACCGCGGCTAATCGCCCCCGCCCCTGTTATATAGCCTCCCTACTTGTCACTTTATTTACTGTATATTAGCCTCTTACTGTCAGCTGTTATTTATCGTTCTGCTCTTTTTTCTCACACTTTTTTGTTGTTGCTGTTTATTATCATTACTTTTTTTGATTTAAAATACATGCACTGTTGGTTATGGGGTCTGTAAGTGGAAGCATTTTCACTGTCAATGGTGCTTCACCTGTGTTCGGCGGGGCGGCATGTGCCAATTAAAATTTGATTTGATTTTGATTTGATTTTTATTAATTATCTAATAGAGCCTAGTTATTATATTATATATATAGAGTCCTTAGTTATATAATATATATATTATATAGGCTAATAGAGTCC
>LR778290.1:359082-386895 GCA_902810595.1 Coregonus sp. 'balchen' | reverse complement strand
GGCTACTCTGGAGATGTGCGTGCGGCCCCCAAAGAATGTCCCCCCACACCATGCTGACCCACCGCCAAACGGTCATGCGGAGGATTTCAGCAGCAAATGTTCTCCACGCATCTCCGACTCTGTCACGTCTGTCACGTGCTCAGTGTGAACCTGCTTTCATCTGTGAAGAGCACAGGGCGCCAGTGGCGAATTGCCAATCTTGGTGTTTTATCTGGCAAATGCCAAACGTCCTGCACGGTGTTGGGCTGTAAGCACAACCCCCACCTGTGGACGTCGGGCCCTCATACCACCCTCATGGAGTCTGTTTCTGACCGTTTGAGCAGACCACATGCACATTTGTGGCCTGCTGGAGGTCATTTTGCAGGGCTCTGGCAGTGCTCCTTCTGCTCCTCCTTGCACAAAGGCCGGAGGTAGGAGCAGTCCTGCTGCTGGGTTGTTGCCCTCCTACGGCCTCCTCCACGTCTCCTGATGTACTGGCCTGTCTCCTTGGTAGCGCCTCCGTGCTCTGGACACCTAACGCTGACAGACACAACAAACCTTCTTGCCACAGCTCGCATTGATTGTGCCATCCTGGAATGAGCTGCACTACCTGAGCCACTTGTGTGGGTTGTAGACTCGTCTCCTGCTACCCACTAGAGTGAAAGCACCGCCAGCAGATTCAAAAGTACCAAAACATCAGCCAGGAAGCATAGAAACCTGAGAAGTGGTCTGTGGTCACCACCTGCAGAACCACTCCTTTATTGGGGGTATTTTGCTAATTGCCTATAATTTCCACCTGTTGTCCATCCATTTGCACAACAGCATGTGACATTTATTGTCAATCAGTGTTGCTTCCTAAGTGGACAGTTTTGATTTCACAGAAGTGTGATTGACTTGGAGTTACATTGTGTTGTTTAAGTGTTCCCTTAATTTTTTTTTGAGCAGTGTATATACACATACATACATACATACATACATACATACATACCTACATACATACATACATACAACATACATACATACATACATACATACATACATACATACATACATACATACATACATACATACATACACCACACACCACAACCACACACACACAACACACACACACACACACATATATACACATCCATACATACACACACACACACACACACACATATATATACACATACATACATACACACACACACACACACACACAACCGTTCAAAAGTTTGGGGTCACTTAGAAAGTTCCTTGTTTTCGAAAGAAAAGCACTTTTTTTGTCCATTAAAATAACATTAAATTGATCAGAAATATCAGTGTAGACATTGTTGATGTTGTAAATGGCTATTGTAGCTGGAAACGGCTGATTTTAATGGAATATCTACATAGGCGTACAGAGGCCCATTATCACAACCATCAGTCCTGTGTTCCAATGGCACGTTGTGTTTGCTAATCCAGTTTATCATTTTAAAAAGGCTAATTGATCATTAGAAAACCCTTTTGCATTAATGTTAGCACAGCTGAAAACTGTTGTCTGATTAAAGAAGCAATAAACTGTCCTTCTTGAGACTAGTTGAGTATCTGGAGCATCAGCAATTGTGGGTTTGATTACAGGATCAAAATGGCCAGAAACAAAGAACTTTCTTCTGAAACTCGTCAGTCTATTCTTGTTCTGAGAAATGAAGGCTAGAGCTGTTGTGGGAGCAGCTTGACCGTATGGTACGTAAGAAGTGCCCATCAAGCCAATCCAACTTGTGGGAGGTGCTTCAGGAAGCATGGGGTGAAATCCCTTCAGATTACCTCAACAATTGACAACTAGAATGCCAAAGGTCTGCAAGTAAGTCTGTAATTGCTGCAAATGGAGGATTCTTTGACGAAAGCAAAGTTGAAGGCACACATATTATTTTTCTATTAAAAATCATTATTTCTAACCTTGTCAATGACTACATTCCAATGCATTTTGCTATATTTCCATTCAAATCACTGATTTCATGGAGAATTTTAGTGACAAACATACACACATACCATTAACACGTTCTAGCTGTCTACTTCCCTCATACCATTGTCATTTATTTATGGATCCCCATTAGTTTCCTGTCAAGGCAAGCAGCTACTCTTCCTGGGGTTATTAGGATCCCCATTAGTTCCCTGCCAAGGCAGCCAGCAGTACTCTTCCTAGGGGTTTATATGGATCCCCCATGTAGTTCCTGCCAAGGCAGCAGCTACTCTTCCTGGGGTTTATTATGGATCCCCATGTAGTCCTGGCCAGGCAGCAGCTACTACTTACCTGGGGTTTATTATGGATCCCCATTAGTTCCTGCCAAGGCAGCAGCTACTCTTCCTGGGGTGTTATTATGGATCCCCATTAGTTCCTGCCAAGGCAGCAGCTACTCTTCCTGGGGTTTATTATGGATCCCCATTAGTTCCTGCCAAAGGCAGCAGCTACTCTTCCTGGGGTTTATTATGGATCCCCATTAGTTCCTGCCAAGGCAGCAGCGACTCTTCCTGGGGTTTATTATGGATCCCCATTAGTTCCTGCCAAGGCAGCAGCTACTCTTCCTGGGGTTTATTATGGATCCCCATTAATTCCTGCCAAGGCAGCAGCTACTCTTCCTGGGGTTTATTATGGATCCCCATTAGTTCCTGCCAAGGCAGCAGCTACTCTTCCTGGGGTTTATTATGGGATCCCCATTATTCCTGCCAAGGCAGCAAGCTACTCTTCCTGGGGTTTATTATGGATCCCCATTAGTTCCTGCCAAGGCAGCAGCTACTCTTCCTGGGGTTTATTATGGATCCCCATTAGTTCCTGCCAAGGCAGCAGCTACTCTTCCTGGGTTTTAATACTTCCTGCCAGTGGTGGAAAAAGTACCCAGTAAAAAGTAAAGATACCTTAATAGAAAATGACTCAAGTAAAAGTGAAAGTCACCCAATAACAGTCATAAGCATTCCATCCATGGAGTCTGTCAGTTTCTTGATCTGTTGACGATCAGCTTTTTGTGCAGCAGCAACCACAGCCTCCCGGACACTGGTCAGAGAGGTGTACTGTTTTCCTTTACCGTAACTCGACCGTTTTAGAAGGGACCACAAGTTCTCAATAGGGTTTAGGTCAGGTGAGGAAGGGGGCCATGTCATTATTCGTTCATCTTTAAGGCCTTTACTGGCTAGCCACGCAGTGGAGTACTTCGATGCATGCGATGGAGCATTGTCCTGCATAAAAATCATGGTCTTCTTGAAAGATGCAGACTTTTTCCTGTACCACTGCTTGAAGAAAGTGTCTTCTAAAAACTGGCAGTAGGTTTGGGAGTTGAGTTTGAGTCCATCTTCAACCCGAAAAGGTCCAACTAGCTCATCTTTAATAATACCAGCCCATACAAGTCCCACCTCCACCTTGCTGGCGTCTGAGTCGAAGTGGAGCTCCGTGCTCGTTACTGATCCAGCCACGGGCCCATCCATCTGGTCCGTCAAGAGTCACTCTCATCTCATCAGTCCATAAAACCTTTGAAAAATCTGTCTTCAGATATTTCTTGGCCCAGTCTTGACGTTTCAACTTATGTGTCTTGTTCAGTGGTGGTCGGGTTTCAGCCTTCCTTACCTTGGCCCTGTCTCTGAGCACTGAACACCTTGTACTTCTGGGCACACCAGGTAGGTTGCTGTTCTGGAATATGACAGCACTGGAGGATAATGGGTTCCTGGTAGCTTCACGTCTGATTCTTCTAAAATTTTGGGGCAGTTAATTTGCATCTTTTTTTTTCTCAACACGGTTCTTGCGACCATGTTGACTATTTGCAACAAAACGTTTGATGGTTCTGTGATCACGCCCCAATATCTTAGCAATTTCAAGAGTGCTGCATCCCTCTGAAATACTTTTTACAATTTTTGACTTTTCAGAGTCAGTTAAATCTCTTTTTTGGCCCATTTTGCCTGAGGAAAAGAAGCTGCCTAATAATTATACACACCTTGATATAGGGTGTTGATCTCCTTAGGCCACACCCTCCCTCATTACGCAAATACACATCACCTGATATGCTTAAATCCAATAACCATTCCAGTTTATACAGCTAGGAGTTGGGAAATATGCATAATAATGATGATATGGTCAAAATACTGACTTGCCTAATAATTGTACACATAGTGTAGTAAAGATTGAAAAAAGTAAGGGGCCTAGACAGCTGCCCTGGGGAATGCCTGATTCTGCCTGGATTATGTTGGAGAGGCGACCATTAAAAGAACACCCTCTGTGTTCTGTTAGACAGGTAACTCTTGATCCACGATATAGCAGGGGGTGTAGAGCCATAACATACAGTATAGCAGGGGGTGTAAAGCCATAACATACAGTATAGCAGGGGGGTGTAGAGCCATAACATACAGTATAGCAGGGGGTGTAGAGCCATAACATACAGTATAGCAGGGGGTGTAGAGCCATAACATACAGTATAGCAGGGGGGTGTAGAGCCATAACATACAGTATAGCAGGGGGTGTAAAGCCATAACATACAGTGCATTCGGAAAGTACTCAGACCCCTTTACTTTTGCCACATTTTGTTACGTTAAAGCCTTATTCTAAAATGGATTACAGAGACACACAGGGGTGGCAGGTAGCCTATCAGGAGCGGGATGAAGAAATCAGAACTCTAGTTCAAATACAGACTATAACATTGACTGAAATAGCGGTTAAGAGCGACGGGCCAGTAACCGAAAGGTCGCTGGTTCGAATCCCAGAGGAATCAAGGCAGTTAACACCCCAAACAACTGCTCCCTGGGCGCCGATGACGTGGACGTCGATGAAGGCAGCCCTCTGCACCCCTTTGATTTAGGTTGGGTTAAATGCGTAAGACACATTTCGGTTGAATGTATTGAGTTGGGCAACTGACTAGGTTTCCCTTCCCCTACTTAGAGCCAGTGGCATGTCGTTAGTAAAGATGGGAAATAGTAAGGGGCCTAGACAGCTGCCCTGGGGAATGCCTGACTCTGCCTGGATTATGTTGGAGAGGCTTCCATTAAAGAACACCCTCTGTGTTCTGTTAGACAGGTAACTCTTTATCCACAATATAGCAGGGGGTGTAAAGCCATAACACATACGTGTTTCCAGCAGCAGATAATGATCGACAATGTCAAAAGCTGCACTTAAGTCTAACAAAACAAAACAGCCCCCACAATCTTTTAATCATCAATTTCTCTCAGCCAATCATCAGTCATTTGTGTCAGTGCTGTGCTTGTTGAATGTCCTTCTCTATAAGCGTGCTGAAAGTCTGTTGTCAATTTGTTTACTGTAAAATAGCATTGTTTTTTCCAATAGTTTACTAAGGGTTGGTAACAGGCTGATTGGTCGGCTATTTGAGCCAGTAAAGGGGGCTTTACTATTCTTAGGTAGCGGAATGACTTTAGCTTCCCTCCAGGCCTGATGGGCACACACTTCTAGTAGGCTTAGATTGAAAGATATGGTAAATAGGAGTGGCAATATCGTCCGGTATAATCCTCAGTAGTTTCCCATCCAAGTTGTCAGCTGTGTGTTAATGTGTACAGACAGGTGTTCCTCAGGGATCAGTGTTTGGACTCTTGATACGGTTTTAATACCTGGTAGCTCTTATAATCTAAGAAACACAGTGTGCAATTGGATTGTACCTGCAGTTGTGTTTATGCAGGATCTGATGTCGGTGTCCGTATTTTCACAGAGAGCCATCAGAGTCCCATGTCAGCCTTCATACCCGAACCTGGAGATCTTAAAACACACATTAATATAAAGACAACCGTCAGGCTGGTCCCCATGTCAGCTTCATACCCTGAACCCTGGAGATTTAAAACACACAGTAATATAAGACAACCGTCACGGCTGGTCCCCATGTCAGCCTTATTACCCTGAACCCTGGAGATCTAAACACACATTAATATAAAGACAACCGTCACGGGGGTCCCCATGTCAGCCTTCATAACCTGAACCCGGAGATCTAAACACACATTAATATAAAGACAACAGTCACGGCTGGTCCCCATGTCAGCCTTCATACCATGAACCCTGGAGATCTAAAACACACATTAATATAAAGGACAACCGTCACGGCTGGTCCCCATGTCAGCTTCATACCTGAACCCTGGAGATCTAAACACACAGTAATATAAAGACAACCGTCACGGCTGGTCCCCATGTCAGCCTTCATACCCTGAAACCCTGGAGATCTAAACACCACATTAATATAAAGACAACCGTCACGGCTGGTCCCCATGTCAGCCTTATACCTGACCCTGGAGATCTAAACACACATTAATATAAAGACAACCGTTCACGGCTGTCCCCATGTCCGCCTTCATACCATGAACCCTGGAGATCTAAACACACATTAATATAAAGAAAACCCGTCACGGCTGGGTCCCATGTCAGCCTTTCATTACCCTGACCCTGGAGATCTAAACACCACTTAATATAAAGACAAACCGTCCGGCTGTACCCATCGTCAGCCTTCATTACCGGAACCCTGAGATTCTAAAACACACATTATATAAAAGGGACAAACGTCACGCTGGTCCATGTCAGCCTCATACTCCTGACCCTGGAGATCTAAAACACACATAATATAAAAGACAAAACAGTCCACGGCTGGGTCCCCATGTCAGCCTTGCATACGCCTGAACCCTGGAGAATCTAAACACACATTAATATAAGACAACCGTCACGGTGGTCACCATGTCAGCCTTTTCGTACCTGAACCCTGGAGATCTCAACACACGTTAAATAAAGACAACGTCACGGCTGGTCCCATGTCAGCCTTCATACCTGAACCCTGGAGAATCTAAACACACATTAATATAAAGACAACCATCACGGCTGGTCCCCATGTCAGCCTTCATACCTGAACCTGGAGGATCTAAACCACCATAATATAAAGACAACCGTCACGGCTGGTCCATGTCAGCCTTCATACCCTGAACCCTGGAGATCTAAAACACACATTAATATAAAGACAAACCGTCACGGCTGGTCCCCCATGTCAGCCTTCATACCCTGAACCCTGGAGATCTAAACACACATTAATATAAAGACAACCGTCACGGCTGGTCCCCATGTCAGCCTTCATACCCTGAACCCTGGAGATCTAAAAACACACATTAATATAAAGACAACCGTCACGGTCAATAGAAACGCTGTGTCTGTGTCTAACCCTAACCCTAAGTTTACCTCAGCCAGTCTCTGTGCCAGGTGGGAGGCTGTGTCTGGGGGGAAGGCAATAGAAACGCTGTGTCTGTTGTCTAACCCTAAGTTTACCTCGCAGTCGCTGTGCCAGGTGGGAGGGCTGTGTCTGGGGGAAGGCCAATAGAAACGCTGTGGTCGGGTGTCTAACCCTAACCTAAGTTTACCTCAGCCAGTCTCTGTGCCAGGTGGGAGGGCTGTGTCTGGGGGAAGGCCAATAGAAAACGGCTGTGGTCTGTGTCAAACCCTAACCCTAAGTTTACCTCACCAGTCTCTGTGCCAGGTGGGAGGCTGTGTCTGGGGGAAGGCCAATAGAAACGCTGTGTCTGTGTTCTAACCCTAAGTTTACCTCAGCCAGTCGCTGTGCCAGGCGGGAGGGCTGTGTCTGGGGGAAGGCCAATAGAAAACGCTGTGTCTGTGTCTAACCCTAACCCTAAGTTTACCTCAGCCAGTCGCTGTGCCAGGCGGGAGGGCTGTGTCTGGGGGAAGGCCAATAGAAACGCTGTGTCTGTGTCTAACCCTAAGTTTACCTCAGCCAGTCGCTGTGCCAGGCGGGAGGGCTGTGTCTGGGGGAAGGCCAATAGAAACGCCTGCTGCCTCAGAGGCCTCAGGGCTGGAACATACCTGACAGGACAGAGAACCAATCCGATCACAGATACAGAGATACATATAATAATAATAATAATAATAATAATAATATTAATAATAATAATAATAATAAGCCATTTAGCAGACGCTTTTATCCAAAGCGACTTACAGTCTTGTGTGCATAAATGTTTACGTATGGGTGGTCCCGGGGATCGAACCCACAACCCTGGCGTTACAAGCGCCGTGCTCTACCAATTGAGCTACAGGACAGAGAACCAATCAGATCACAGATACAGAGATACACCCCCCCCTCCTTCTCTTACAGGTCGTTACAGATGCAGATGATTGGTCGGAGGAGGACCGATTCCTTTTTCTTCTTCTTCTTTAGAGGCTCCGCCTCTGACTCCGCCCCTTGGCTGTCCTTCCTGTTCAGAGTGGCCAATAGGATGCTGATGGCAGCCTGCCGACAAATCACAGAGATAGAGGTGTCACTCTGAGATGAGGCTAGGTGAGAGTAGTCCAATGGAAGGCAGGGATGGGGCTGTGGTGCGGGACTTACGGCGGGCGCTCCGTCGATCTCGTCGATGATGAGACAGTTGGGCTTCTCATTGGCTCCCAGCACTGACCTCATCTGGGTCGCCGTGTCGATACGCTTCTGGAACAGCTCCGCACTGCGGTCATCACTATGGAAACCACAGCGTCAACAACACCTTAAGTGTTTATGGAAAACACAGCATCAACTTGTTGAAGTCGGTAAACCCACCTGGCGTTAATCTCCACCACGTTGTACCCAGCATGCTTGGCGATGATGTGGGCCAGAGTGGTCTTCCCTAAACCTGGAGGACCAGACAGCAGCGCCACCTAGTGGGAGGAGGACAGGTTAACCAGCTATATTAACAGCTATATAACCCTGGAGGACCAGACAGCAGCACCACCTAGTGGGGAGGAGGACAGGTTAACCAGCTATATTAAACAGCTATATAAACCCTGGAGACCGACAGCAGAACCAAACCTAGTGGGAGGAGGACAGGTAACCAGTATATAACAGCTATATAACCATGGAGGACCAGACAGCAGGCACCACCTAGTGGGGAGGAGGACAGGTTAACCAGCTTATATTAACAGCTATTATAACCTGGGGACCGACAGCAGCACCACCTATGGGGAGGAGGACAGGTTAACAGCTATATTAACAGCTATATAACCTGGAGGACCAGACAAGCAGCACCACATAGTGAGGAGGGAGGGACAGGTTAACCAGCTATATTAACACTATATAAACCCTGGAGGACCAGACAGAGAACCACCTAGGGAGGACAGGTTAACCAGTATATTAAAGTATCTAAACCCTGGAGGACCAGGAACAGCAGCACCACCTAGTGGGGAGGAGGACAGGTTAACCAGGCTATATTACACAGCTATATACCCTGGCGGACAGACAGCAGCCAACACCTAGTGGGGAGGAGGACAGGTTTAACCAGACTATATTAAAGCATATAACCCTGGAGGGACCAGACAGCAGCGCCAAACCTAGTGGGAGGAGAGGACAGGTAAACAGATTATATTAAAGCTAATTAACCCTGGAGGACCAGACGAGCAGCAACCACCTAGTGGGGAGGAGGACAGGTTAACCAGCTATAATTAAACAGCTGATATAACCGGGAGGACCAGACGCAGCCACCACCTAGTGGAGGAGGACAGGTTAACCAGCTATATTAACAGCCTATATTAACCTGGAGGACCAGACAAGCCGCACCACATAGTGGGAGAGGACAGGTTAACCAGCTATATCCTAACGCATATAACCCTGGAGGACCAGACACAGCCACCACCTGTGGGGGAGGAGGACAGGTTAAACGCTATATTAACAGCTATATAACCCTGGAGGACCAGACAGGCAGCACCACCTAGTGGGAGGAGGACAGGGTTAACCAGCTATATTAACAGCTATATAAACCCTGGAGGACCAGACAGCAGCACCCACCTGTGGGGAGGGAGGACAGGTAAACCAGCTATATTAACAGCTATATAACCCTGAGGACCAGACAGCAGCACCACCTAGTGGGGAGGAGGACAGGTTTAACCGCTAGATTAACAGCTATATAACCCTGAGGACCAGACAGCAGCGCACCTAGTGGGGAGGAGGGACAGGTTAAACCAGCTATATAACAGCTATATAACCCTGGAGGACCAGACAGTAGCACACCTAGTGGGGAGGAGGACAGGTTACCAGCTATTAACAGCTATATAACCATGGAGGAACCCGACAGACAGCACCACCTAGTGGGAGAGGGAGGACAGGTAACCAGCTAATTAAACAGCATTAACCCTGGAGGACCAGACAGCAGCCGCCACCTAGTGGGGAGGAGGGGTGGACGGTTAACCAGCTTATATTAACAGCTATATAACCCTGAGGACAGACGCAAGCACCACCTAGTTGGGGAGGAGGACAGGTTAACAGATAATTAACAGCTATATAACCCTGGAGGACCGACAGCAGCACCACCTAGTGGGAGGAGGACAGGTAACCAGCTATATTAACAGCAATATAAACCCTGGAGGACCAGGACCAGCAGCGCCACCTAGTGGGGAGGGTGGGGAGTAGACAGGTTAACCAGCTATTTAACAGCTAATAACCCTGGAGGACAGACAGGCAGCACCACCTAGTGGGGAGGAGGACAGGGTAACCAGCTATATTAACAGCATATAACCTGGAGACCAGGACAGCAGCACAACCTAGTGGGGAGGAGGAGGACAGGTTAAACAGCTATATTAACAGCATATACACCCTGGAGGACCAGACGCAGCGCCACCTAGTGGGGAGGAGGACAGGTGAACCAGCTATATTAACAGCTCTATAAACCCTGAGGACCAGACAGCCAGACCAACCTAGTGGGGAGAAGGAGGGAAGGTTAAAGATATATTAACAGCTTCTAACCCTGGGGACAGACAGCAGCACCACCTAGTGGGGGCGGAGGAAGGTTAACCAGCTATATAAACAGCTATATACCCTGGAGGACCAGACAGCAGCACCACCTAGTGGGAGGAGGACAGGTTAACCAGCTATATTAAACGCTATATAACCCTGGAGGACCAGACAGCAGCACCACCTAGTGGGAGGAGGACAGGTTACACCAGCTATATTAACAGCTATATAACCCCTGGTAGGACCAGGACGCAGCACCACCTAGTGGGGAGGAGGACAGGGTTAACCAGCTATATAACAGCTATATAACCCGGAGGACCAGACAGCAGCACCACCTAGTGGGAGGAGGACAGGTTAACAGCTATATTAACAGCTATATAACCCTGGAGGACCAGACAGCAGCACCACTAGTGGGGAGGAGGACCAGGTTAACCAGCTATATTAACAGCTATATAACCCTGGAGGACCAGACAGCAGCACACCTGTGGGGAGGAGGACAGGTTAACCAGCTATATTAACAGCTATATAACCCTGGAGGACCAGACAGCAGCACCACCTAGTGGGGAGGAGACAGGTTTAACCAGCTATATTAACAGCTATATAACCCTGGAGGACCAGACAGCAGCACCACCTAGTGGGGAGGAGGACAGGTTAACAGCTATATTAACAGCTATATAACCCTGGAGGACCAGACAGCAGCACCACCTAGTGGGAGGAGGACAGGTTAACCAGCTATATAACAGCTATAAAACCTGGAGGACCAGACAGCAGCACCACCTAGTGGGGAGGAGGACAGGTTAACCAGCTATATTAACAGCTATATAACCCTGGAGGACCAGACAGCAGCACCACCTAGTGGGGAGGAGGACAGGTTAACCAGCTATATTAACAGCTATATAACCCTGGAGGGACAGACAGCAGCACCACTAGTGGGAGGGGGACAGGTTAACCAGCATATTTAACAGCTATATAACCCCTGGAGGACCAGACAGCAGCACCACCTAGTGGGAGGAGGACAGGTTAACCAGCTATATTAACAGATATATAACCCTGGAGACCAGACAGCAGCACCCACCTGTGGGAGGAGGGAACAGGTTAAACAAGGCTATATAACAGCTATAAACGCCGGAGGAACCAGACAGCAGCACCCACCTAGTGGGGGAGGACAGGTTAACCAGCTATATTAACAGCTATATAACCCTTGGAGGACCAGCAGCAGCCCCACTAGTGGGGAGGAGGACAGTGTTAACCAGCTATATTAACAGCTATTAACCCTGGAGGACCAGACAGCAGCACACACCTAGTGGGGAGGAGGACAGGTTAACCAGCTATATTAACAGCTATTATAACCCTGGCGGACCCAGACAGCAGCACCACCTAGTGGGGAGGAGGACAGGCTAACCAGTAAGTAACAGCCATATATAACCTGGCTTTGGGACCAGGACAGCAGCACCACCAGTGGGGAGGAGGACAGTAACCAGCTAGATTAACAGATCTATATAAACCGGAGGACCAGAACAGCAGCACCACTAGGTGGGGAGGAGGACAGGTTAACCAGCTATATTAAACAGATAATATAACCCTGGAGGACCAGACAGCAGAACCACCTAGTGGGAGGAGGACAGGTTAACCAGCTATAGTAACAGCTATATACCCCTGGAGGACCAGACAGCAGCCCACCTAGTGGGAGGAGGACAGGTAACCCGCTATAATTAACAGCTATATAAACCCTGGAGGGACCAGACAGCAGCACACCTAGTGGGGAGGGGGACAGGTTAACCAGCCTATTAACAGCTATATAACCCTGAGAGGACCAGACAGCAGCCCACCTAGTGGGGAGGAAGGACAGGTAACCAGCTATATTAACAGCTATATAACCCTGGAAGGACAGGACAGCAGCACCACCTGTGGGGAGGAGGACAGCGTTAACCAGCGTATAGACGCTATATAACCCTGGAGGACCAGACCGCAGCACCACCTAGTGGGAGGAGGACCGTTAACGCTATATTAACAGCTATCTAACCATGGAGACCAAGACAGCAGCACCCACCTAGTGGGGAGGAGGACAGGTTAACCAGCTATATTACAGCTAGATACCCTGGAGGACCAGAAGACAGCACCACCTCGTGGGGGAGGGAGGACAGGTAACCAGCTATATAACAGCTATTACTGGAGACCAGACAGCAGCCACCACCTCGTGGGGAGGAGGACGGTTAACAGCTATATTAACAGCTATATAAACCCCTGGAGGACCAGACAGCAGCACCATAGTGGGGGGAGGACAGTTAACAGCTATATTAACAGCTCCTATAACCTGGAGGACCAGACAGCAGCACCACCTAGTGGGGAGGAGGACAGGTTACCAGCTATATTAAACAGCTATTAAACCATGGAGGACCAGACAGCAGCACCCCCTAGTGGGGAGGAGGGACAGGTTTAACAAGCATATTAAAGCATATAATACCCTGGAGGACCAGACAGCAGCACCACCTAGTGGGGAGGAGGAATGATAACCAGCTATATTAAACAGATATATAACCCTGGAGGACCAGACAGACAAGCACCACCTAGTGGGGAGGAGGACAGGTTAACCAGCATATCAACAGCGCTATATAACCCTGGAGGACCAGACAGCAGCCCACCTAGGGGAGGAGAAGGTTAACCAGCTATATAACAGCTCTATAACCTGGCGGACAGGAAGCCAGCACCACCTCGTGGGGAGGAGGACAGGTTAACAAGCTATATTAACAGCATAAACCCTGGGAGGAACCAGACAGACAGCCCAACTAGTGGGGAGGAGGACAGGTTAACCAGCTTATTAACAGCTATTAACCCTGAGGACCAGACAGCAGCACCACTAGTGGGTGAGGAGGACAGGTTAACCGCTATATTAACAGATAATAACCCTGGAGGACCAGACAGCAGCACCACCTAGTGGGGAGGAGGACAGGATTAAACAGCCTATCTTATTAACAGCTATATATATAACCCTGGAGGACCAGACAGCGCACCACCTAGGGGGAGGAAAGGTTAACAGCTATATTAAAACAGCTATATAACCCCTGGAGGACGACAGCAGCACCCCCTAGTGGGGAGGAGGACAGGTTAACCAGCTATTTAACAGATAGAGAACCTGGAGGACCAGACCGCAAGCAACCAAAAACCCTAGTGGGGGAGGAGGACAGGTAACCAGGCTATGATTAACAGCTATATACCCGGGGGACCAGGACAGCAGCACCACCTAGTGGGGAGGAGGACAGGTTAACAAAGCGTATTAACGCTATATAACCTGGAGGACAGACAGAGCACCAACCTGTTGGGAGGAGGACAGGTTAACCAGCTATATTAACAGCTATATAACCATGGAGGAACAGACAGACCAGCACCACCAGTGGGAGGAGGGACAGTGAACCAGCTATATAACAGTATAAACACGGGAGGACACCGCAACAGCAGCACCACCTAGTGGGGAGGAGGAAGCGTTACAGCTATAGAACAGATATATACCCTGGGACCAGAAAGCAGCACCCACCTAGGGGGGAGGAGGACAGGTTAAACCAGCGTATAGTTAACCAGCTATATAACCCTGGCCCAGGGTACCAGGCACAGCCAGCACCACACCCCCCCTGTGCCCGGCCGAGCGCCACCGCGACCCAGGTTAACCAGCATCAGTAACAGCATATAAACCCTGGAGGACAGACAGCAGCGCCACCCCCTAGTGGGAGGAGGACAGGTTAACCCGCTATAGTAAACAGCTATCTAACCCTGGCCCCCAGGACCAGACGCAGCACCACCTAGTGGGGAGCCCCCAGGCAAAGGCACAAACAGCCTATATTATTAACAGCTGAGAAACCTGGAGGACCAGCAGCAGCACCCCCTAGTGCCCGGGAGGAGGACAGGGTAACAGATCCCCCCCCCCTCATCCACCTAACAGCTATATACCTGGAGGACCAGACAGCAGCACCACATAGTGGGGAGGAGGACAGCCTTAACCAAGCTATATAACAGCTATATGCCACCAACCTGGAGGACCCAGACAGCGCGCACCTAGTGGGGAGGAGGACAGGTTACCCAGCTATATTAACAGATAATAACACTGGAGGAACAGACAGCAGCACCACCTATGGGGAGGAGGACAGGTTAACCAGCTATTTAAACAGGCCTATATATAAACCCTGGAGCCAGACACGGCACCACCTAGTGGGGAGGAGGACAGGTTAACCAGTATATTAAACAGCTATATAACCCTGGAGGACCAGACAGCAGCGCCGCCAACCTAGTGGGGAGGAGACAGGTAACCCGCTATATTAACAGCTATAATAACAATGGAGGACCAGACAGCAGCGCCACCTAGTGGAGGAGGACAGGTTAACCAGCTATATTAACAGCTATATAACCTGGAGGACCAGACAGCAGCACCACTAGTGGGGAGGAGGACAGGTTAAACAGCCTATATTAACAGCTATATAACCCTGGAGGACCAGACAGCAGCACCACCTAGTGGGGAGGAGGACAGGTAACAGCTATATTAACAGCTATATAACCCTGGAGGACCAGACAGCAGCACCACCTAGTGGGGAGGAGGACAGGTTAACCAGCTATATTAACAGCTATATAAACCCTGGAGGACCAGACAGCCAGCACCACCTAGTGGGGAGGAGGACAGGTTAACCAGCTATATTAACAGCTATATAACCCTGGAGGACCAGACAGCAGCACCACCTAGTGGGGAGGAGGACAGGTTAACCAGCTATATTAACAGCTATATAACCCTGGAGGACCAGACAGCAGCACCACCTAGTGGGGAGGAGGACAGGTTAACCAGCTATATTAACAGCTATATAACCCTGGAGGACCAGACAGCAGCACCACCTAGTGGGGAGGAGGACAGGTTAACCAGCTATATTAACAGCTATATAACCCTGGAGGACCAGACAGCAGCACCACCTAGTGGGGAGGAGGACAGGTTAACAGCTATATTAACAGCTATATAACCCTGGAGGACCAGACAGCAGCACCACCTAGTGGGGAGGAGGACAGGTTAACCAGCTATATTAACAGCTATATAACCCTGGAGGACCAGACAGCAGCACCACCTAGTGGGAGGAGGACAGGTTAACCAGCTATATTAACAGCTATATAACCTGGAGGACCAGACAGCAGCACCACCTAGTGGGGAGGAGGACAGGTTAACCAGCTATATTAACAGCTATATAACCCTGGAGGACCAGACAGCAGCACCACCTAGTGGGAGGAGGACAGGTTAACCAGCTATATTAACAGCTATATAACCCGGAGGAACCAGACAGCAGCACACCTAGTGGGGAGGAGGACAGGTTAACCAGTATATTAACAGCTATAAACCCTGGAGGACCAGACAGCAGCACCCACCTAGTGGGGAGGAGGACAGGTTAACCAGCTATATTAACAGCTATATAACCCTGGAGGACCAGACAGCAGCACCACCTAGTGGGGAGGAGGACAGGTTAACCAGCTATATTAACAGCTATAAACCCTGGAGGACCAGACAGCAGCACCACCTAGTGGGGAGGAGGACAGGTTAACCAGCTATATTAACAGATATATAACCCTGGAGGACCAGACAGCAGCACCACCTAGTGGGGGGAGGACAGGTTAACCAGCTATATTAACAGCTATATAACCCTGGAGGACCAGACAGCAGCACCACCTAGGGGGAGGAGGACAGGTTAACCAGCTAATTAACGCTATTATAACCTGGAGGACCAGACAGCCGCACCACCTAGGGGGAGGAGGACAGGTAACCAGCTATATAACAGCTATATAACCCCTGGAGGACCAGACAGCAGCACCACCTAGTGGGAGGGGACAGGTAACCAGCTATATTAACAGCATCTAACCCGGGAGGACCAGACAGCATGCACCACCTAGGGGGAGGAGGAGGTTAACCAGCTATATTAAGCAGCTATATAACCTGGAGGACCAGCCAAGCAAGCACCACCTATGGGAGGAGGACAGGTTAACCAGCTATATTAACAGCTAGAATAACCCTGGAGGACAGAACAGGGACAGCAGCAACCACCAGTGGGGAGGGGACAGGTTAACCAGCTATATTAACAGCTATATAAACCTGGAGGAACAGACAGCAGCAACCACCAGGGGGGAGGCAGGACAGGTTAAACCAGCTATATTAACAGTATATAACCCTGGAGGACCAGACAGCAGCACCACCTAGTGGGGAGGAGGACAGGTTAACCAGCTATATTAACAGCTATATAACCCTGGAGGACCCAGACAGCAGCACCACCTAGTGGGGAGGAGGAACAGGTTAACCAGCTATATTAACAGCTATATAACCCTGGAGGACCAGACAGCAGCACCACCTAGTGGGGGAGGAGGACAGGTTAACCAGCTATATTAACAGCTATATAACCCTGGAGGACCAGACAGCAGCACCACCTAGTGGGGAGGAGGACAGGTTAACCAGCTATATAACAGCTATATAACCTGGAGGACCAGACAGCAGCCCCACCTAGTGGGGAGGAGGACAGGTTAACCAGCTATATTAAAAGCTATATAACCCTGGAGGACCAGACAGCAGGCGCCACCTAGGGGGAGGAGGACAGGTTTAACCAGCTAATTAACAGCTATATAACCCTGGAGGACCAGACAGCAGCACCACCTAGTGGGGAGGAAGGGGACAGGTTAACCCAGCTATATTAACAGCTTTATAACCCTGGAGGACCAGACAGCAGCACCACCTAGTGGGGAGGAGGACAGGTTTAACCAGCTATTTATAACAGCTATATAACCCTGGAGGACCAGACAGCAGCACACCTAGTGGGAGGGGGGACAGGTAACCAGCTATATTAACCTACTAGATATATAGGACTGTGTGACGTGTGGGTCTACCTTACCTTGTGTGAGGTGGGGTTTCTACATACCTTGTATTGATCTCCGTCTTATTGATGTGTGGGTCTACCTACCTTGGTGTGATGTGTGGGTCTACCTACCTTGGCTGTGATGGTGGGTCTACCACACGTGGTGTGATTGTGGGGGTATCCCTACCTTGGTGTGATGTGTGGGTCTACCTACCTTGTATTGATCAGTCGGGGGTGTGATGGTGGGTATCCCACATTGTGTGTGATGTGTGGGTCTACTAGCTTGGTGTGTGATGTGTGGGTCTACCTACCTGGGTTTGTGATGGGTGGGTCTAACCTACCTTGGTGTGATGTGTTGGGTCTACCTACCTTGTATTGATCAGTCAGTGTATGTGTTTTGGGGGTCTCCGTACTGTAGTTGACAAATCCCCCCCCCCCCCCCAGTCTGTGTGAGTGTGGGTCACTCCTTGGTGTGATGTGGGGTCTTCACTACCTTGCGTGTGATGTGTGGGTCTACCTACCATGGTGTGATGAGTGTGGGTTCTACCTTACACTTGTATTGATCAGTCTGTGTGATGTGTGGGTCTACCTACCTTGGTGTGATGTGTGGGTCTACCTACCTTGGTGTTTGTGAGTGTGGGTTACCCCTTGGGCTGGGATGTGTGGGTCTACCTACCTTGGTGTGATGTGTGGGTCTACCTACCTTGGTTTGATGTGGGGTCTACCTACCTTGGTGTGATGTTTGTGATGTGTGGGTATACCGACCTTGGTGTGATTGTGTGGGTCTACCACTTGATTGATCAGTTATGTGTGATGTGTGGTCTACCTACCTTGTGTGATGGGTGGGTCTACCTCTTGGTGTGAGTGTGGTCTACCTACCTTGGTGTGATGTGTGGTCTAACCTACCCTTGTATTGATCAGTCTGTGTGATGAGTGGGTCTACCTACCTTGTATTGATCAGTCTGTGTGATGTGTGGGTCTCCCTACCTTGGTGTGATGTGTGGGTCTACCTACCTTGGTGTGATGGTGGGGTCTACTACCTTGTTATTGATCAGTCTGGTGATGTGTGGGTTACCGACCTGTATGATCAGTCTGTGTCGAGTGTGGGTTCTACCCACCTTGGTGTGAGGGGGGTCTACATACCTTGGTGTTGAGGTGTGGGGTATACCTACCTGGTGTGATGTGTGGGTCTACCTACCTTGGGTGTGATGTGTGGGCTACTACCTTGTTGTGATTGTGTGGGTCTACTCCCTTGTATTGATCAGTTCTGTGTGAGTGTTGGGTCACCTACCTTGTATTGATCCGTCTGTGTGATGTGTGGGTCTACCTACCTTGGTGTGATGTGTGGGTCTCCTACCTTGGTGTGATGTGTGGGTCTACCTACCTTGGTGTGATGTGTGGGTCTACCTACCTTGGTGTGATGTGTGGGTCTACCTACCTTGTATTGATCAGTCTGTGTGATGTGTGGGTCTACCTACCTTGGTGTGATGTGGGGTATACCACCGTGGTGTGCTGGTGGGTCTACCTACTTGGTTTGTGATGGTGGGTCCCCGACATTGGTGTGATGTGTGGGTCTCCCCTACCTTGGTGTTTGATGTGTGGGTCTCCCTAACTGGTGATGATGTGTGGGTTACATACCTTGTGTGATGTGTGGGTCTACCTACTTGGGGTGATGTGTGGGTCTACCTACCTTGGTGTGATGTGTGGGTCTACCCACCTTGTATTTGGGCCTTTTGTATTGGTCCAGTTCGGCCTCCAGAATCTCCTCAGTGATCTGACTCTTGGTCTTAAATTTCTGATTGGCTTGATTAAAGTTCCCCTTGCTCCAATTGGTGGAATGAAAGCGTCCCTGGCCCTTATTGGAGGAATGAAAGCGTCCTTGACCCTGATTGGCTGTGTTGTGGTCGGGCCTCTCGGCTGGGGGTGGGCGTGTCTTCCTTTCTCGTCCAAACACCACCTGGTCCCACAGCTTTAGCCACTTCAGCAAACAGCGGTTGGTGAACTACACACACACACACACACACAGAAATGATACACACACAGACACTGTTACACCCAGAACAGGAGTCAATATCTGGTTTTCTATTATTGTTCAATTGTTCCACCCACTCCCGTTCCGCCACTTCCAGTTCCGCACAATTCACGTCCGCCCCCTTCCCGTTCGCCCACTCCAGTTCCGCACACTCACGTTCCGCCCACCCCGTTTCCGCCCACTCCCGTTTCCGCCCACTCCCGTTCCAGCCACTCACGTTCCAGCCACTCACGTTCCAGCCACTCCCGTTCCGCCCACTCCCGTTCCGCCCACTCCCGTTCCGCCCACTCCCGTTCCGCCCACTCCCGTTCCGCCCACTCCCGTTCCGCCCACTCCCGTTCGCCCACTCCCGTTCCAGCCACTCCCGTTCCAGCCACTCCCGTTCCAGCCACTCACGTCGTCGCTGAGTAGTTCAGTGTAGTGTTGAGGAGAGAACTGATCCACCCAGAGACGAGAAGATTCCCCGTCCTCCTCCTCTCCATCCTCCTCTTCTCTCCGTCTGCCGTCCAGCTCTCCAAACTCCTCTTCCACCTGACTGAACACACACAGCAACTTTATTCTACAGAAACAACTATATCTAGCGTGTGTGTGTGTGTGTGTGTATATATATATATGTGTGTGTGTGTGTGTGTGTGTCTGTGTGTGTGTGTAGAAAATAGTTTTAAAAAATAAAATAAAAACTTGAATGAGTAGGTGTTCTAAAACTTATGACCGGTAGTGTATAATGTGTGTATATATATATATATATATATATATATATATATACACACCGCTCAAAAAAATAAAGGGAACACTAAAATAACACATCCTAGATCTGAATGAATGAAATAATCTTATTAAATACTTTTTTCTTTACATAGTTGAATGTGCTGACAACAAAATCACACAAAATTATCAATGGAAATCAAATTTATCAACCCATGGAGGTCTGGATTTGGAGTCACCCTCAAAATTAAAGTGGAAAACCACACTACAGGCTGATCCAACTTTGATGTAATGTCCTTAAAACAAGTCAAAATGAGGCTCTGTAGTGTGTGTGGCCTCCACGTGCCTGTATGACCTCCCTACAACGCCTGGGCATGCTCCTGATGAGGTGGCGGATGGTCTCCTGAGGGATCTCCTCCCAGACCTGGACTAAAGCATCCGCCAACTCCTGGACAGTCTGTGGTGCAACGTGGCGTTTGGTGGATGGAGCGAGACATGATGTCCCAGATGTGCTCAATTGGATTCAGGTCTGGGGAACGGGCGGGCCAGTCCATAGCATCAATGCCTTCCTCTTGCAGGAACTGCTGACACACTCCAGCCACATGAGGTCTAGCATTGTCTTGCATTAGGAGGAACCCAGGGCCAACCACACCAGCATATGGTCTCACAAGGGGTCTGAGGATCTCATCTCGGTACCTAATGGCAGTCAGGCTACCTCTGGCGAGCACATGGAGGGCTGTGCGGCCCCCCAAAGAAATGCCACCCCACACCATGACTGACCCACCGCCAAAACCGGTCATGCTGGAGGATGTTGCAGGCAGCAGAATGTTCTCCACGGCATCTCCAGACTCTGTCACGTCTGTCACGTGCTCAGTGTGAACCTGCTTTCATCTGTGAAGAGCACAGGGCGCCAGTGGCGAATTTGCCAATCTTGGTGTTTTATCTGGCAAATGCCAAACGTCCTGCACGGTGTTGGGCTGTAAGCACAACCCCCACCTGTGGACGTCGGGCCCTCATACCACCCTCATGGAGTCTGTTTCTGACCGTTTGAGCAGACACATGCACATTTGTGGCCTGCTGAGGTCATTTTGCAGGGCTCTGGCAGTGCTCCTTCTGCTCCTCCTTGCACAAAGGCGGAGGTAGCAGTCCTGCTGCTGGGTTGTTGCCCTCCTACGGCCTCCTCCACGTCTCCTGATGTACTGGCCTGTCTCCTGGTAGCGCCTCCGTGCTCTGGACACTACGCTGACAGACACAGCAAACCTTCTTGCCACAGCTCGCATTGATGTGCCATCCTGGATGAGCTGCACTACCTGAGCCACTTGTGTGGGTTGTAGACTCGTCTCATGCTACCACTAGAGTGAAAGCACCGCCAGCATTCAAAAGTGACCAAAACATCAGCCAGGAAGCATAGGAAACTGAGAAGTGGTCTGTGGTCCACCACCTGCAGAAACCACTCCTTTATTGGGGGTATTTTGCTAATTGCCTATAATTTCCACCTGTTGTCTATTCCATTTGCACAACAGCATGTGACATTTATTGTCAATCAGTGTTGCTTCCTAAGTGGACAGTTTGATTTCACAGAAGTGTGATTGGACTTGGAATTACATTGTGTTGTTTAAGTGTTCCCTTAATTTTTTTGAGCAGTGTATATACACATACATACACACACACACACAACACACACACCACACAAACCGTTCAAAAGTTTGGGGTCACTTAGAAAGTTCCTTGTTTTCGAAAGAAAAGCAATTTTTTGTCCATTAAAATAACATTTAAATTGATCAGAAATACAGTGTAGACATTGTTGATGTTGTAAATGGCTATTGTAGCTGGAAACGGCTGATTTTTAATGGAATATCTACAGAGGCCCATTATATCAGCAACCATCAGTCCTGTGTTCCAATGGCACGTTGTGTTTGCTAATCCAAGTTTATCATTTTAAAAGGCTAATTGATCATTAGAAAACCCTTTTGCAATTATGTTAGCACAGCTGAAAACTGTTGTTGCTGATTAAAGAAGCAATAAAACTGTCCTTCTTGAGACTAGTTGAGTATCTGGAGCATCAGCAATTGTGGGTTTGATTACAGGATCAAAATGGCCAGAAACAAAGAACTTTCTTCTGAAACTCGTCAGTCTATTCTTGTTCTGAGAAATGAAGGCTATGAGCTGTTGTGGGAGCAGCTTGAACGTATGGTACGTAAGAAGTGCCCATCAAGCCAATCCAACTTGTGGGAGGTGCTTCAGGAAGCATGGGGTGAAATCCCTTCAGATTACCTCAACAAATTGACAACTAGAATGCCAAAGGTCTGCAAGTAAGTCTGTAATCGGATCTCATTCCGTCAGTAGAGGATGCCTGGTTGTTCTTTAAAAGTAATTTCCTCTCAATCTTAAATAGACATGCCCCATTCAAAAAATACAGAACTAAGAACCGATATAGCCCCTGGTTCTCCTCAGACTTGACTGCCTTGACCAGCACAAAAACATCCTGTGGCGTAGTGCATTAGCATCAAATAGCCCCCGCGATATGCAACTTTTCAGGGAAGTTAGGAACCAGTATACACAAGCAGTTAGGAAAGCAAAGGCTAACTTTTTCAAACAGAAATTTGCATCCTGTAGCACTAACTCCAAAAAAGTTTTGGGACACTGTAAAGTCCATGGAAAATAAGAGCACTTTCCTCCCCAGCTGCCCACTGCACTGAGGCTAGGAAACACTATCACCAACCGATAAATCTACAATAATCGAGAATTTCAACAAGCATTTTGCTACGGCTGGCCATGCTTTCCACCTGGCTACCACTACCCCGGCCACCAGCTCTGCACCCTCCGCTGCAACTTGCCCATGCCCCCCCCGCTTCTCCTTCACACAAATCCAGACAGCTGATGTTTCTAAAAGAGCTCCCAAAATGGCCCCTACAAAATATTGGATAGAAATTGGCCCCTTTTTTTCTAAACTAGCCGCCAAAAAATTGTGAAACCCTTTTAATACCCTGTAAAAACCTTTTTTGGGATGTCGAGATCCCCAGGAGGGGGAAATTCCCCGCGGTCATCCCCCTTTCAAAGGGGGTACACTTAGACCCCCAAACTTTTACAGCCCCAATCCACCCTGCCTCCCTTTTCAAAATTTTTTGAAAGCCCAAGTCAAAAAAACAGATCCCCAACCTTTTCAAATCCCACCGTCCCTTCCCCTATTCAATGGTTTCCCGAGTGGTATGGGTGACTTCAGCCACGTCAAAGGCCCTAAATGATTTTAAAACCGGATCGTAAAGACAGTACTGTGCGCCGTTTTCTTTGCCCGGCCCAAAGTTTCGACTTGTAACCACCGATTCTTTATTGGAACTAAATGCGGGGTTCTCAATGATGCCTCGCCTGGGTTTACCAATACTTCTAGATGAGTTCAAGTGTCAAACGGAGGGCCCGTTTTTGGACCTATGGGAGCCTTGGGGGTGCACAGGGGTTTAATTTTTGGGCCAACTTTTTCTTGTATTCAATGACGGCTCTTGCTGCTGGTGCTCTCGATCCATTACGCGACGACACCATTTTTTTAAGGCCCTTATTGGAACGTGTTTAACAAAACCCCCAAAGAGCTTAATGCCATACAACAATCCTTCAGTAGCCCCCAAAGCTCTTAAAAACTAGTAAAACAAAAGCATGCCTTAACCCCAACGGCTGCACCCCCCCACCCGACTAGAATATATTAGACGGGGCTGACCTAGAGTCGGGACAACTACAAAAATTTTAGGTGTTGGAGACTGTAAACTTCTTTCCCGACTCACATTAAGAATCCCCAAACCAAAGTAAAAACTAGAATCGGGTTTTTATTCCCAACAAAGCCTCCTTACCTGCGCCCAACATGCCCCCGTTAAAATACTTCCCACCGATCCTTGCTTCGGGGATGTTTTACAAAAAAAGCCCCCCAACACTCTATCGCAAATTGGGGTTTTTTTTTCCAGGCCCTCCCTTTTTTTTCTCCAAAACCCCCCCAATACCCACCCCCGTGACCTGTACGCTTTGTTGGCTGGTCCTCACTAAATATTCGTCGCCAAACCAGGTCCCGGGATCTATAAAACGCAGGCCCCAAAACCCCGCCCCTTTTTTAGCTATTGGTCACCATAGCAGCACCACCCCTGTATGCGCTGCAGGTAATCTCCCTGGTCATCCCCCAAACAAAACCTCCTTTTGGCCCCAAATTTTCCGTTCTCTGGCCAAGATGGAACGAACTGCAAAAAAACTTGAACTGGGGACTCATCTCCCTCACTACTTTAAGTCAGTTTTGAGCACCTTACCGTCCCCTGCACCGCAAGCCCATCTGAAATTTGCCCCCCCCAATACCCCTCCCTTATTGTTTTTTATTTTTCTCATCTTCCCCAGTATTTTTTTGCACTATCTCTTGCACCTTCAAAGGGGTTTAAAATAAATTGTAAAAATTTTTTTGCATATGCTATTTTTTGCCTTTTCCCCCATAACTTTTCTAAAAATTTACAGTATTTAAGTATTTTGTTGTTTTTTTTGATTTTTGTTTTTTTTTTCCCCAAGTACTCGGGGTTTTTTTTTTTATGCATGCTTTCTTTTTTGCCAGGTCCCCCAGTTGTAAAAGAGAACTTTTTTCAACTGGTTTACTGGAAAAAAAGGGGAAAAAAAAAAAAAATAAAAAAAAATAATGTCTTTATAATGTGGGTGTATAATGTGGGTGTATAATGTGTATATAATTGGGTGTATAATGTGTATATAATGTGGGTGTATAATGTGGGTGTATAATGTGTATATAATGTGTATATAATGTGTATATAATGTGAGTGTATAATGTGGGTGTATAATGTGTATATAATGTGGGTGTATAATGTGTATATAATGTGGTATATAAGTGGGTGTATAATGTGGGTATATAATGGGGTGTATAATGTGGGTGTATAATGTGTATATAATGGTGTATATAATGTGGGTGTATAATGTGTGTGTATAATGTGTATATAATGTGGGTGTATAATGTGGTGTATAATGTGTATATAATGTGTATATAATGTGGGTGTATAATGTGTATAATGTGTATATAATGTGTATATAATGTGGGTGTATAATGTGGGTGTATAATGTGGGTGTATAATGTGGGTGTATAATGTGGGTGTATAATGTGTATATAATGTGGGTGTATATGTGATATTATTGTGGTTTAATGTGTATATAATGTGGGTGTATAATGTGTATATAATGTGGGTGTATAATGTGGGTGTTATAATGTGGGTGTATAATGTGTATATAATGTGGGTGTATAATGTGTATATAATGTGGGTGTATAATGTGGGTGTATAATGTGGGTGTATAATGTGGGTGTATAATGTGTATATAATGTGGGTGTATAATGTGGGTGTATAATGTGGGTGTATAATGTGTATATAATGTGGGTGTATAATGTGTATATAATGTGGGTGTATAATGTGGGTGTTATAATGGGTGTATTATAATGTGGGTTTGTATAATGTGGGTGATAATGTGTTATAATGGGGTGTATAATGTGGGTTGTATAATGTGGGTGTTATAATGTGGGTGTATAATGTGGGTGTATAATGTGTATATAATGTGGTGTATAATGTGGGTTTGTATATGGTGTATATAATGTGTGTTATAATGTGTTGGTGTATAATGTGTATATTAATGTGGGTGTATAATGTGTATATAATGTGGGTGTATAATGGGTGTTATATGTGTTGATAATGTGGGTGATAATGTGGGTGTATAATGTGTATATATGGTGTAATAATGTGTTATAATGTGGGTGTATAATGTGGGTGTATAATGTGTATATAATGTGGGTGTATAATGTGTATATAATGTGGGTGTATAATGTGGGTGTATAATGTGTATATAATGTGTATATAATGTGTATATAATGTGGGTGTATAATGTGGGTGTATAATGTGTATATAATGTGGGTGTATAATGTGGGTGTATAATGTGTATATAATGTGGGTAAAATATGTTTATAATGTGGGTGTATAATGGGTTTTATAATGGGTTTTATAATGTGGGTGTTTTAATGTGGGTTGGTATAATGTGTATAATGTGAATAATGGGGGTGTATAATGGGGGTTTGTATATAATGTGGGTGTATAATGTGGGTGTGTAATGGTGTGGTATAATGTGTATATAATGTGGGTGTATAATGTGGGTGTATAATGTGGGTGTATAATGTGTATATACCTGTTGAGTAACTCTGTTAGGCGCTGAGATTCCTCCAACACCTGGCGATGACGCTGCAGAAACAGTCAGTTCATTACATCAGTCAGGTCATTACATATATTACATTAGGAAAACATGTCTAGACTTTCGAAGCGTGTGTGTGTGTGTGTGTGATGGTATGTGTGTGTGTGTGTGTGTGTGTGTGTTTGGGTGTTTGGGTTAGGGTTAGGGGGTTAGGGGGTTAGGGAGGGTTGGGTTAGGGTGGTGGTTGGGGTTAGGGTGTTGGGTGGGTTGTTGGGTTAGGGTGGTGGGGTAGGGTGTTTGTGGTGTTGGGTAGGGTGTTTGGGTTAGGGGTGTTTGTGGGTTTTGGGGTTGGGTTGTTGGGTGTTGGGTGTTTGGGTTGAGGGTGTTGGGTGTTGGGGTGTTGGGTGGTTGGGTGTTGGTGTTGGGTGTTTGGGTGTTTGGGTTAGGGTGTTTGGGTGTGTTTGGGGGTTTGGGGTTGGGTGTGTTGGTGTTGGGTGGGGTGTTGGGTGTTGGGGGTTGGGGTGTGTGGTGTTAGGGTGTTTGGGTGTTAGGGTTGGGGTTGGGTGTTGGGGTGTTTGGGTTAGGGTGTTGGGTTTGGGGTGTTTGGGTGTTGGGGTGTTTGGGTGTTGGGGTGTTTGGGTTAGGGTTAGGGTGTTAGGGTTAGGGTGTTGGGTGTTGGTGTTTGGGGTGTTGGGGGTGTTTGGGTTAGGGTCTTAGGTGTGTTTTGGGGTTAGTGTTTGGTTGGGGTTGGGGGTTGTGTGGGGTGTTGGGTGTTGGGTGTTGGGTGTTGGGTGTGGTGTTTGGGTGTTTGGGTGTGCACTCACTTCTCTGCCACTTCTTCTCTCAGCACCCGATGGGAACAGCCAGCAAACCCAATGCATTATGGGAGCTACGCAGAGCACTTGGGGTCCACAGCTAGAAGACAGTAAAAATGAAGCCAGCGAGAGAGGTGGAGCTGGATCAGATGAAGCTCAGTGATTGGCTGATAGCTCACCTTTCCCTCAGGTCGTCTGTCTGTCGGAGGTAGATGCGGTTTCCTGTATGGTCCGTCACGCTAATGTATCCCCCTCGGCGGGGGGCGCTTCAGAGCGTGACACGGTGTTGCCGTGGTAACTCTCCTGGAGACTCTGGATGTTGTGAAGCCACTGATGTCCAAGATCATGGGATAGCTGGGGTTATACACACACACACACACACACACAAACACACACAAACACCACAACACACACACACAACACACACACACAACACAATAATTGACACTTTTGGAAACAAAAGATGTCTACAGAGAATGGACTCCACCCAAACCATCAAGATGGACACTTTTTATATTCCCAAGGACCAACCGTTA
>LR778290.1:293559-358982 GCA_902810595.1 Coregonus sp. 'balchen' | reverse complement strand
AAAATCAACTAAATATTTAAAAAATTTTTTTTCAAAAAAAATGAAAAAAAATCAAAAAGGATATTTATCATCAATACTCCATCCAGTCCCACTTGTCCCTCTTCATCCAGATCAGGAACAGTCAACAACGGCATCTGAGTGTTGTCTCCAGGCATCACTACTCCAACCTATCTCAATATCATAGCTTTCTCAAAGGTCAGTAACAAATTACAAACATCACACACAGTGCTATCAAAGCTGCCATTAAAATCTAATCCATCACTGCTCCTACTGGGCCTAACTGATCTTGCAACCAAGACTTCGCTGACCATCCAGCGCCTTCAGATCTACCAAACTGTCACGATCGTCTAGTAGCGAAGTAGACCAAGGCGCAGCGTGTGAAAGAAACATGACTTTATTATATTAAAGTATCTAAATACAAAACAAAAGACGACTCGTGAAGTCCACAGTAACAATGACCGTAAAGGAACAAAAACCCACAACCCCAAAGTGAAACACAGAACGTTAAATATGGCTCCCAATCAGAGACAACCAGCCGACAGCTGACACTCATTGCCTCTGATTGGGAGTCACACAGGCAAACATAGAATCAGACAACCTAACAGAACTACCAACATAGAAATAAACACATAGAATGCACACACCCTGGCTCCACATAATGAGTCCCAGAGCCAGGGTGTGACAGTACCCCCCCCTAAAGGCGCGGACTGCGACCGCGCCTCAACTAAACAAAACAGGGGAGGGCTGGGCGGGCATACCTCCTCGGCGGCGGTTCTGGCTCCGGCCTTGACCACCACCCTCCGATACACCCCCCATAGTGCCCCTGGTCCAGTCTGTCGACTTGCACCCCTTTCTTGGTGCGTGGAGGAGGAACGGGCCTTACCAGGCTGACTTCTCGCACCCCTGGCTTAGTGCGAGTGGCAGGAACAGGCCGGACCGGGCTGGCGACGCGCACCGTATGTTTGGTGCGAGTGGCAGGAACAGGCCGGGTCGGGCTGGCGACGCGCACCGTAGACTTGGTGCGGGTTGCAGGAACAGGCCGGGTCGGGCTGGCGACGCGCAACCGTAGACTTAGTGCGGGTGGCAGGAAACAGGCCGGACCGGGCTGGCGACGCGCACCGTATGTTTTGGTGCGAGTGGCAGGAACAGGCCGGGTCGGGCTGGCGACGCGCACCGTAGACTTAGTGCGGGTGGCAGGGAACAGGCCGGACCGGGCTGGCGACGCGCACCGTAGGTTTAGTGCGTGGAGCAGGAACAGGCCGGGCTGGGCTGTCGACGCACACCGTAGGCTTGGTGCGTGGAGCAGGGACAGGCCGGGCTGGGCTGTCGACGCACACCGTAGACTTGGTGCGGGTGGCAGGAACAGGCCGGGTCGGGCTGGCGACGCACACCGTAGGCTTTGTGCGTGGAGCAGGGACAGGCCGGGCTGGGCTGGCGACGCACCCCGTAGGCTTGGTGCGTAGAGCAGGGATAGAACGGGCTGGGCTGGGCTGGCGACGCGCACCATTAACTTAGTGCGGGGAGCAGGAACGGGCCGGACCGGACTGGTGACGCACACCACTTGCTTGGTGTGAGGAGCGGGACTGGGTTTCTTCATAACCCTCCGCTCCCTCAGCTGCCTACACAGTTCCTCTCGCCGTGCCTCTACTCTCACCCTCTCCCTTATCGCCTCCAGTACCCACGTCGTCCATGCCCTGTGCCCCCCCCTAAAAAATTCTTGGGGTTGCCTCTCGACCTTCCGACTTTGACCCGTTTGCCGCAGCTGCTCCTCTCTACGGCGCGCCTCCCATGTCCAGGCTGCCTGCTCCTGGACACGCTGCTTGGTCCTTTTATGGTGGGTTTTTCTGTCACGATCGTCTAGTAGCGAAGTAGACCAAGGCGCAGCGTGTGAAAGAAACATGACTTTATTATATTAAAGTATCTAAATACAAAACAAAAGACGACTCGTGAAGTCCACAGTAACAATGACCGTAAAGGAACAAAAACCCACAACCCCAAAGTGAAACACAGAACGTTAAATATGGCTCCCAATCAGAGACAACCAGCCGACAGCTGACACTCATTGCCTCTGATTGGGAGTCACACAGGCAAACATAGAAACAGACAACCTAACAGAACTACCAACATAGAAATAAACACATAGAATGCACACACCCTGGCTCCACATAATGAGTCCCAGAGCCAGGGTGTGACACAAACGCATCCCTTATATATTTCAAGGCATCTATAACTATCTGGAATCAAAGTATAGGTAATATTATCAAGATGATCTGCCAAAAATGTTACACCATACCATGGAAAAAGTCCCCCCTTCTCTCTTAGCCTTATCCTCCAATGATAGGCTTCAAGACTATGACATGTCGCCATGTCCCTTTTCACCCTACTTCCAAACATAGATTCAGATTTATCTGTGTCCGGTGCTACCCCTCTTTTAATGGTAGAAACCTCATATGGAAGCTTCAACGTTGACATGTAACAACATCCTGTCCATCCATAGGGTAAGAATATATACGCTTTATCACCACAAACCCTCCAAATATCTCTAAAATTCCCAATAGTCACATTGTCAGTCAAAAGCTAATCTTTTAACCATCAAAGTCCTGCTGTTCTTACTAACTGGAACATAAAAAGTAACATTATATTTCTCATTACTACCCTTAAGGTCATGCATACCCAAAGTTATCATATAATCATCACAATCTGATATTCCCATAAACATACCCCTTACATCATATGTTTTATTAGAACAAAAACAACTTTTAGCCCTCACTGGTTTCACCTCCAATGCATCAGGGTTCGCTGTTACCTGATTTTCCTTCCCATCTAACAAATTCCCATAGGGTAATTCATTTAACCCAGAACACCTAAACCTAGGCTTAAACAAATGTTTTGACAACGACATTATTTTATCTGTTCTGGAATTCTCAACAGACATGGACCCTCAAGATTCCTCACTGATCTTACAGAATGAGCTAGCTGCTGGAACCAAAGATTCCTACCTGCCCATCCATCTTTAATTTTCACAACAGAAGAATCAAACCCATATGCATTTAGTTTCTCTCTTCCCTAACGAGCGGTACTGATCAGATACCTCTCCTTGTCTGTCATTAAAATCAAAGACCTCATCCTGTACCTCCATGATAGTATCCTTCACTATTTCAGATGAATCTATATTCTTCTCTACCACTATCTGCTTTCCTATTTTAACCCTAATAACAGTATTTTCCTCTAAAATTGCTGCTGGAGCTATTGGTTCCCTTGTAATCAAATGCGATATATTTATGGCTTTAATAACTATCAATGTTGAAAGAGTTGAATAGCTTCTCACTGTTGTTTAATATGCTGAAGTGTTAATGTCATTGTTGTCACTTCATCTATTTTCCCTAAGACTTTTAACTCTTTACTTGTATTTCCCTCTATCACCACTAGTGTCACTTTTTTAGCTCTCAGTCCTACCTCTAATCCCTCACTTTCAAACTTTTGATTATAAAAAAATACACCCACAATTACCTTGATCTTCCTGCTGGGAACTGTAAGTATAGATACTCAATCACCCTCAATCTTCTCTTATCATTCAGCAACGCATACTTTCTCAATGCATCTGCTCCTAACAGATCTAAACTCCTACCATATCTATCTTCCCACTAAACTCTAAAAATGTCCTTCACCACTGTTCTCTCTCTCTTACTACTAACTTTGAAACTTAGCTTACTGTCCTAGAGTTCCTTCAACCCTAGTTCTCCTAACTTTTTTAATCTAATCTTTTCTCCTAACCTTTAAAACCCCTTTTCCACTGATTTATTCACAAAATCCTTTACCACTAATTTTTAGGATATGTAATTGGGAAGTCCCCACCTGCTTCTGACTTCTTTACACACAGACTTGGCAAACGACTAAACATCCCTTAGCCTAGCCTGAAATCTCTTGGTGTAGGAATGTAACCCAGAATAACAGTCACCCCTTTTAACTTTATTTTCAGACAGATTGTCTAATAGGCAGTCTAATAGATTATCATCCTTCCTATGATATTATCTTCAAGCAAATATGATTCCCAAAAACCCTATTCTTTTAAAATCTTCTACCAGACAGCCGTCTAGTGTACATCTTATTGTACAGTTCAATTTCCACAATACATCTCTTCCCAACAATGCAATAGGTATATGTTCTAATATTAGTATGTCTATTTTAATTTGTCTTTGATTTTTATAGCAGAGCTCAATTGGTTCCTTAAGAGTAATTGGCTGTTTTACTACCTCAAATCCCTATCCTAATTAGTTAATTTTACATAATAAGATGTTAAACCTCTTTAGGCTCAACACAGATAAAAGCTTTTCCACTATTCACCTCTCCTAGTCCTTTGTTTTTACTTCAATTGTTAGATATTTTCTCTTCTTCTCTAATCGGTGCTATCAGCTGACACCCCCCTTCGTATCTTCTAGGCTCTAGAATCCTTTAAGGGTTCACCTGGAGAACAGGTGATCTTCACTTGCTCCTTTATCTTCCTCAGAAATTCCCTCTGTTGTTTCCTCCTGGCGCATTGCATTAACAGGTAAAGTAACCAACCTGTCCACAATTATAACACTCTTCTGAAAGTTGCTGGAAGTGTAGCTGAAATCTTCCTCCTCCTTCTAAGCCTTCTCGTCCTCTTCCTCTCCAATTCTGTGTCTGTCCAGAACCTGTCTGTGGATATGAAACAACTGGTACCCCCATTGGTGGCTGGTACAATTGCGGTTGGAACTGGTCCTGTTGAAGCTGTGGCAGTGATTGTTGATTTGGTGCACTCTGATTCTTCATAACCAAAGCTTCTCTTCTCCTTCTTCTTCTCCACCAGTTGTAAGTTGTATTCGATTGAGTTTTCTGAGAGTTTCTTCGTCCTGTTCTTTCTTGTTGTTGACATATCAGTATTCTTCAACAGCTTATATTCTAAGTTCTGTCCTCGAAATATCATCTTCCATCATCTTCTTACTAGTGGCCTTTTTCCTTGGCCTCACTGTATTCTTCTCTTAGTTTCCAGACATCTCGGTTTTTCTTACTTCTGGAGTTTTGGATTCATCTTTCTGGTTGTTTCTTGCTTGTCCTCTATCTATTATTCGTTCATCTTCATCTCTGATGCAATAATCACCCTCCTGGATGATCACTGGAAGCTGAGGATAAACATCCCTAAGCTCTACTTCCTTCTCATAAGGTGGGGGTGTTTTTGCTGAATCCGTATGTGAGAAAGGTGTACTAACTTCTGCCATTAGTTTTTCTGTCGCCTTCTCTTCCTTTAGCCTTTTCTCTATACCTTTGTTTATCTTATCGCTGGAATCTTTTATCAGTTTTTGTTTGAGAATGAAGGGCAACTTTTGTTTCATTTGCCGGATAACCTAGCAATACTTTAGTTAAAGGATTACTATTTTGTACTATATCAACAGGTGTAATTACCTTCATAGCCTTGCTGTCCTTTCTCCCCATTGTAACAACCCTTTTATATTCCTTTATTGTGAATTATTTTATTTTAGACTATATAGCCTATGGCTTCCCCCCTTTAATTATTAATTATTATTATTTATTTATTTTAAATCAATCAACAAAAATATGAATATTAAAAAAATTCAATTTAAAATGTTATCAAAAAAAATCTTTAATTAAAATAAAAAAAATATTTTAAAAAACCAATTAAAAATTATGAATAATTAAAACCAATTTTTTATTTCTATATCCTATCTTACCAATTTATCAATTAGTGGCTATCTTACCACAACCCATCAGGAAAGTAAATGCAAGTAGTCAACTTCACAGCAATCCTAAAAACAAAGCCCTCCAATCACTACAATACCCATAAACCCCCTTGCTCTATAAACACCTAATTATCTTAATTTTACAGAATAATGTCAGTACTCGATTTCCAACACAACCCTAATCAACCCAAGTGATGCACAGAAACTCCAAAATGCAAATTTTTAATGAATCAGTATTTGCCAAGCCTCTGTGAAATTGTCATAACATCAAATATCCTGTAGGGGAAGATTTTGTAAACAGAACCAGCCTGATATGACTCGATCCTCTGTCGCGTCACACCTTTCCCGTGATGTATACGTCAGCACTTCCTGTATCTCTTCCTCTTTCTCTCCTCTCGTCCTATCGTTCCTCTCATATGACAAAAGAACAGAGACACAGAAAAAGATTTTAGTAGTTTATGCAATCACTGAGTTACTTCCAGCATTCAATATTCCTTCGTTCACATTCGCTCTAAGAATCAACTCAGGAATAAATATAGATAGTTCAATAACATTTTTATTTTATTTTAATCCGTCATTTTATTTTATTTATTTTAATTAGTCAACATATATCTCTCTCATTTATCAATTCAATAGGTCACAAAAGCAGTTTCATCTTTAACCAACAGCCGCTTTAACAACTAGAAGATTCCATTCATTTTCAAATATTTTCTCTTTGTTCCCTCTCTGTGTTTCTGTCTCCCCCTGCAGTCCAGCCCAACAGAAATATGACACTTTACCCACAATCCCCCTTTTTGTAGTTTTAGTAAACAACGTGTTGTAGTTTAGTACCGTAAACCAACGTGTCATAATCTCGTGCCATAAACTCCCACGTTTTGTAATGTAGTGTCGCAAAATTAAACGCGAAATTAAATACGATTCCCAGACAATAGAACGCTAGCCTTCCGCTACAGCTTCTCTATTTGACCCCCTTATAATCAAACAATAACACTTAACAGAGCTCACACTTGCATAGAACTCTGAATTCTACACACACAAACATAATTTAAGAGGCTTTATTCCATCGCAATGGCCCCCTAAGGACACCCGTTAGCAAGTAGCACGCAACACAATTAGCATTAGCCATTATGTACAATGTGGCATGAAACACAACTAGCATTTAGCATTAGCCTTTAGCTAACCTGTGGCTTGCAAACACGCAACAGGTACCCTGCATTGCCCTTTCTTTTGTCTTCTCTACCGTTTGTGATGGCCGTGAGTTTCAATGACCATCTACTGAGAGATTACCCCAAGCAGACACCCCCGTCAGATGAAAGATGAGCATAATCACAATCAGATAAATTCCATCAACCCGAGTTTTTTAGAACACACCAAATGCCCATCTAACGCGCAAAGAGGATTTTTCGGCCCATTCTGAATGGCCCCCCTGGGGGTCTTACACGGTGCACTGCCCTAATGTATACATACCATCTGCCTTTATTCACTACCAATCAATTGTTCTAGGACTTCCTATTATTTGCGCCGTTTACCAATGCAACCAAATTTTAGAATAATTATTACAGACCCTTAGTCGACAGCAATAACACCGGCTCAGCACAAACTAAGTAATTTTCATGGTACATACTATCCAATTCCCCTCAATGAGCCAGCGAAACAACTAATTCCCAAATTGTGTGAGAAATCTCACCTTAGAGCCGGCTTGAGCGGCTCCAGGAAGGGAACCAAGAACGATGCAGTCAGTATCCCAGACGAGCCCCCATTGTGTCGTGTCGCGTCGATTCTGGTGATTATTGCTGTCAAAAAAAAGAGTCCGCTTAGGCTGCACTTTGATTAGAAGTTTTATTCATATCACAAGTTTACAGCATAAGTTTACAGACCCATCGTGTCTGGAGAAGCAGTGTCCCAAAATAATCTGAATGCTTCTAACACCCCCTGCCTCCAGCATATACTTATAAACAATGTAAAAATATGGGTGGCTCCCTCTGCTGTCCAATCACCTGTGTCCCCTGGGGCGTCACCCCCACAAATGGCTATTTTTGAACTAAGATACCCATCCTCTCTTTGTTCCTCTAGAATCAGTCATAATCTTCATACACGACACTGTCAATTTTCATGAAAACACAAATGTAAGGTTAGGGTTATTTCATGTTAAGGGTTAGGCATTAGGGTTAGCGGTTGTGGTTTAAGGTTAGGGTTATTTCATGTTAGGGTTAGGCATTAGGGTTAGGCAGTGTGGTTAAGGTTAGGGTTATTTCATGTTAGGGTAGGCATTAGGGTTAGCAGTGTGGTTAAGGTTAGGGTTATTTCATGTTAGGGTTAGGCATTAGGGTTAGCAGTGTGGTTAAGGTTAGGGTTATTTCATGCTAGGGTTAGGCATTAGGGTTAGCAGTGTGGTTAAGGTTAGGGTTATTTCATGTTAGGTTAGGCATTAGGTTAGCAGTGTAAAGTAACTGAAAGTAATCAGATACGTTACTGAGTGTCAGTAATCCAAAAGTTAGTTTAACTGATGAGAATTCTGGACTGTAGATTTAGAATTAACCTACCCAGGCCTCCCAGGTGGTGTAGCTGTCCAAGGCACTGTGTCGCAGTGCTTGAGGCGTCACTAAGACCCGTGTACGATCCCAGGCGGTGTCACAGCCTGCTGTGACCTGTGAGACCCATGAGGCATCACTACAGACGCCCGGTTCGATCCCAGGCGGTGTCACAGCCTGCCGTGACTGTGAGACCATGAGGCGTCACTACAGACCCGGGTTTCGATCCCAGGCGGTGTCACAGCCTGCCGTGACTGTGAGACCCATGAGGCGTCACTACAGACCCGGGTTCGATCCCAGGCGGTGTCACAGACTGCCGTGACTGTGAGACCCATGAGGCGTCACTACAGACCCGGGTTCGATCCCAGGCGGTGTCACAGCCTGCCGTGACTGTGAGACCCATGAGGCGTCATAACAGACCCGGGTTCGATCCCAGGCAGTGTCACAGACTACTGGTGACTGTGAGACCCATGAGGCGGCGCAAAAAAAAATGGGCCTCAAAATTGCCGTCAGGATCTCGTCACGGTATCTTTGGCATTTAAATTGCCATCGGTAAAATGCAATTGTGTCCCGTAGCTTAAGCTGCTCATACCATAACCCCACCATGGGGCATTCTGTTGACATTAGCAAAACCACTCACCCACACGACGCCATACACGTGCTCTGCAGTGTGGAGGGCCGGTTGGACGTACGGCCAAATTCTCTAAAACAACGTTGGAGGCGGCTTATGGTAGAGAAATTAACATTCAATTCTCTGGCAACAACTCTGGTGGACATTCCTGCAGTCAGCACGCCAATTGCATGCTTCTTCAAAACTCTGGTCATCTGTGGCATTGCATTGTGTGATAAAACTGCATATTTTAAAGTGGCCTTTTATTGTGCCTAGCACAAGGTGCACCTGTGGTAATGATCATGCTGTTTTAATCAGCTTCTTGATATGCCACAGCTGTGAAGTGGATGGATTATTATGGCAAAGGAGGAGAAATGCTCACTAACAGGGGTGTGAACAACATTTGAGAGAAATAAGCTTTTTGTGAGTATGGAAAATGTCTGGAATCTTTTATTTCAGCTCATGAAAGATGGGACCAACACTTTACGTTGTTGCTTTTATATTTTTGTTCAGTATAGTTTATTTATATAGCACATTTCAGACATGAAATGCAACGCAATAACAGGAAAAAATGAATAAAAACTATGAAATAAAAACGGAAATATTTACTAGACAACAAACAGTGGATAAAAAACTAAAGAATATCAATAAAAGCTGAAAGACTAAAGAGCATCTAAGGAAATAACATTGATTAAAACAGTAAGAATATGATGTAATATCCAGCCCAAAATATAAGCAGGTTTTACTACACTGTTTGTAAACAATATAATTGTACAACAACAAAAAATCTGTTAATCACATAAATTATTATGATTACTAAATGTTACATAAAATGGAAATATTATGAAATATCAAAACCGAATGTACACCCCTTTGTTAATATGTATTGGCAATAATTCATTTCCAATAGGGAGGCATGGAATAATTAAAAATGTATATTTTGGCAGGCTGGATGTTTGAAATATGAGTAGGTGATTTGAGTCATGCTTCTTCAGTAGTGGAATAAAGACAATTAGCACTTGAATGTTGTAAAGAAATACTGGAGTGATGTAAGATAGTTAATAAAACAGTTCATAGACGCATGTGTTATCCTGCGTCCATGTTTATAGGCTGCAAGTACGTTGAAATGAAGTTGTTTTTAAGTCGTTGAAACAACGACCTAAAAAATACATATTTTTAACTTTAACTTTCAACAAAAACCAAAACGTAGATTGGACCTCGAGCTTAGTCTTCTTTTCAACCACCTTATTAACATCACTGGTTGGAGGACAATTTGTAGAAAACAGCTAGCTACATTTAGAAGTGTTGCATTTTGATTCAAGTGGGTCGCCAACGTGGTAAGTGTAACACAACTCATTTCAGAGCCTGGATTTTCCCCATGATGAGGCTAATATCCATATCACGCTGAAATCAATAGAACAGGGGGAAAACGGTTGGGGCGGCGCACAATTGGCCCAGCATCGTCCAGGGTAGGGGAGGGAATAGCCAGCAGGGATGTAGCTCAGTTGGTAGAGCATGGCGTTTGAAACGCCAGGGTTGTGGGTTCGATTCCCACGGGGGGGCAGTATGAAAAAGAAAAAAATAATGTATGCACTTACTAACTGTAAGTTGCTCTGGATAAGAGCGTCTGCTAAATGACAAAAAATTTAAAATGTAAATGGTTCTACATTGTGAAATTCATTACAATACTCATACGACAATGTTAAAACATTGTGACATTATTTAATTGATATCATGAAACAACTCCTTCATGTATGTACTTTCTGATGTTTAATCAGAGTTCTTTTACCAGCGTATCTCTTGCCACATTGATCACAGCTATAAGGTTTCTCTCCAGTGTGCGTTCTCAAATGTACCATCAGGATGCTTGATCGACTAAAACTCTTCCCACATTGATCACAGCTATAAGGTTTCTCTCCAGTGTGTGTTCTCAAATGTACCATCAGGTTGCTTGATCGACTAAAACTCTTCCCACATTGATCACAGCTATAAGATTTCTCTCCAGTGTGTGTTCTCAAATGTACCATCAGGTTGCTTGAATCACTAAAACTCTTCCCACATTGATCACAGCTATAAGGTTTCTCTCCTGTGTGTGTTCTCTGGTGTGATTTTAAATATTGGGAGGAAACAAAACTCTTTCCACAGTCAGAGCAGTGGTAAGGTTTCTCTCCTGTGTGTGTTCTCTGGTGACTAGTCAGATGGCTAGATGTAGTAAAACTCTTCCCACATTGATTACAGCTATAGGGTTTCTCTCCTGTATGGATTCTAAAATGTATTTTAAGGTCTGCTGAAGAGTTGAATATCTTCCCACAGTCAGAGCAGCAGTGAGATTTCTTCCCTGTGGGTTTCCGCTGGTGTTTCTTGAGGTGTTCTGATCTGGAGGGACTCTTCTCTGCCTCCTCAGCTTCATGATGTTGTTGAGGCTCCCCAGAGGATCCACGATAGTCACGTCTCTCTTCTGTGTGAACGACAAAGTCAGACAGATGGTTAAAGGGCCACAACAGCAGAAATACTGTTTATTTGAGGTAAAAGGTGATGACCAGAGTGTACCCATGAAGCTGTACAACAATTGACATCTGTTAAATTATTTGACAATTGTCTTAAGACAGTCAAGTGAGTAATAATAGTAACATCTTGTCTTGTTTTCACATTAGTAGTAACATCGATGATTGTAGGCTAGAAATATAAATACACACAAAACATATGAACAAAATCATCCACTGTGAAAGTTGATACTTGCAGGCACTTTATATGTAGGCTATGAGCAGCACTTCGTTAAATTGATCAAATCAGTTATTGTTTTCTTGATCAAACCGTGAGCAACACCTGTCAAACTAATTTCTCTCAAAACACAGGGATGTCGATTCCCACTGGACTAGTATTACCAGAGGACCTTGGAGTTCGCCAAAAAACAGTAGGTTATTCTGGCTTGAATTGTTACTCTCCTGCCATGTAAAAATGACTGCCATGGCATATTCAGACGGGACTAAAATTACAGATGTGGTGTTTTGTGCTTGTGCATATAATTACATTCAGAACCGCGGACAGCGACAGTATGCAAAGCGGGAGAAAGTACATTTGTTATAAAATAATATTAGATTTATTAGTGTTGCATCATTTTTTTGTACATAATATAACCATATACAATTTATGTATCACATGTCTTAGAGCGATGGACTGTGCCATCTCCGTGGCCTCCACAAAGTCTTGTGCACCAGCTGTTCCGGACGACTGTATGATCACTCTCTCCTTAGCCGATGTGAGTATGACCTTTAAACCCCTGTAAATCTAAGCCGTTGGGGGAGGGGGTGTAAACTGACATATGGAATTGTTTTAAGATGGTCGTACTATGGATTACTTCAATTACTTAGATTGAAGCAAATTTGCATCAATTGACTCCAAGGGGTTAAACAGGTTAATCTTCACAGACAGATTACCAGGACGCGTACTCAGAGCATGCACTGACCAGCTGGCAAGAGTCTTCACTGACATTTTAAAACGTCTCCCTGACCGCGTCTGTAATACCTACATGTTTCAAGCAGAGGCATTAATATGGAGTTGGTCCCCCCTTTGCTGCTATAACAGCCTCCACTCTTCTAGGATGGCTTTCCACTAGATGTTGGAACATTGCTGCGGGGACTTGCTTCCATTCAGCCACAAGAGCTTTAGTGAGGTCGGGCACTGACGTTGGGCGATTAGGCCTGACTCGCAGTCGGCCTTCCAATTCATCCCAAAGGTGTTCGATGGGGTTGAGGTCAGGGCTCTGTGCAGGCAAGTCAAGTTCTTCCACACCGATCTCGACAAACCATTTCTGTTTGGACTTTGCTTTACGCACAGGGGCATTGTCATGCTGAAACAGGAAAGGGCCTTCCCCAAGCTGTTGCCACAAAGTTGGAAGCACAGAATCGTCTAGAATGTCACTGTATGCTGTAGCGTTAAGATTTCCCTTCACTGGAACTAAGGGGACCGAACCATGAATAACAGCCCCAGGCCATTATTCCTCCTCCACCAAACATTACAGTTGGCACTATGCATTGGGGCAAGTAGTGTTCTCCGGGCGTCCGCTAAACCCAGATTCGTCCGTCGGAATGATCACTCAAGAGAACGCCTTTCTACCGCTCCAGAGTCCAATGGCAGCGAGCTTTATACCACTCCAGCCGACACTTGGCATTGCGCATGGTGATCTGGGCCTTGTGTGCGGCTGCTCGGACATGGAAACCCATTTCATGAAGCTCCCGACTAACAGTTATTCTGCTGACGTTGCTTCCAGAGGCAGTTTGGAACGCGCTTCAGCACTCGGCGGGCCCGTTCTGTGAGCTTGTGTGGCCTACCACTTCGCAGTTCAGCCGTTGTTGCTCCTAGACATTTCCACTTCACAATAACAGCACTTACAGTTGACCGGGGCAGCTCTGGCAGGGCAGAAATTTGACGAACTGACTTGTTGGAAAGGTGGCATCCTATGACGGTGCTACGTTTAAAGTCACTGAGCGCTTCAGTAAAGCCATTCTACTGCCAACGTTTGTCTATGGAAATTTGCATGGCTGTGTGCTCGATTTTATACACCTGTCAGCAACGGTTGTGGCTGAAACAGCTGAATCGACTAATTTGAAGGGGTGTCCACATACTTTTGTATATATAGTGTATTTGCGACTGCTCGACTAAAAAAATCTCAGTCTAAAAAAATCTCTGTCGACAAAACAGCCTATCAACCAAACAATCGACCAGTCGACTAGGGTCAGCCCTAAAAATTTTTTAAATACATTTGCAGAATATTATACAATGACTTATCAACAGCTCCAACAATTTGACCCCCACAGGAAAGCCTCACTGGCAGATATAGAAAGACCCATAAACTGGATAGTCATTGATTCCTGAAGAATATAACTTTTAAATGCCTCAAATGTTTCAACTGTCTTACCCCATCAGAAACCAAAACATGAGCTCATATAACGCCACTGTTTGTAAACAAACACTGTTAAGTCTCAATTTGGTTAAAACTGTGATTTTGACCTTATGGACGGCCAGTCCTTGTATTCATAGTGTAGTGAATTCCAGGGGTAGCCCTGAGCTGGACTCAAACCTGGGTCCAGAGACTGTCAAGCCAACACCTTATAACTGTTATACCAAGATGTCTGAACTTCTTGATGAGGTCGCTAGGTTTTGGGTTAAGGTTGCTACAATAGCTTCCTCTATGAATTTGAGAGTGGTTACATTTCTCCAGCCCCCATCCCTCAGCTGTTTACCAAACCAAGTCTAAGAGCAGCCATTTTGTTTCTGTTTAAATCCTAGGTTGTCCTTTTAAAAAAGCCACATCAATCAATCAACCAATCTGCAGTTCAAACAATAACAAAGCTGTCATTCCACCACTGTTTTGGTAATAAGATGATGATGGGGCTGGAGAAATGTAACTACTCTCACATTCATAGACAGACCTATGGATGGAAGGACTGACCATCCATGACATCAACATTATAGTTTTAACCATGTTGAGGCTATACAGTGTTGGTTTACATTTACATTGTTTCTAAACATTGGAGTAAAAAAATCTTACTTTAGTTCCTGATGGGGTAAGACAGTTGAACTAAGCTCATGAGGCATGTGTTATATTCTTCAAGAATCAATGGCTATATATAAATAATATAAAAGTCAAAATATGGATGTAGCAACTGCAGATTCCCCCTTTAACACCACACATCAGTTCAACAACTGCAGAGGTTGTGCCTCTGTTTTTAAGACAGTACTTACTAGTGTTAATCAGGGCCCGGTTTCTCAAAACCATCTTACTGCTTAGTTCATCATTAGAACCATTGGATGCCTTAAGGTGCCTTTGGGAAACCGGAACCAGATATCCAGTTTCCTCCTCTTCTCCCTCCTCCTTTTTCGATGTGATAGTCATCTCCTCCTCCTCCTCTTTCACTCCAAACACGGGAGCCTCCTCTTCTTTCACTGTAACATCCTCCTCCTCTTTCACTCTGAACGCGTCTTCCTCTTCTTTCACTGTAACATCCTCCTCCTCTTTCACTCTGAACGCGTCTTCCTCTTCTTTCACTGTAACATCCTCCTCCTCCTTCACTCTGAACGCGTCTTCCTCTTCTTTCACTGTAACGTCTTTCTCTTCTTCTTTCACGGTAACAGCTTCACCCTCTACTTGTTTTTGTATTGTAACATCCTCCTCTTCCTCCTCCTCTTTCACTAGAGCTTCTTTCTCCGTCCAGCAGACCTCCTCTTCTTTAGCAGGAGGAGAGTAGCTTAGTGAGCTCATGGTCGGGGATGTTAGCTAGCTAGGCTAGTGCTAACTTAACCAGCCAGCTAGCTGACCAATAACAACAACACCGTAAATATGAAATTAAATGGGATAACTAACTAGACGACAGAAGTGGGTTTAAAACACAGTGGCTAATATACACGAAAGCGTCTAAAGAGCTTTATTGGTTGGGCTATTTTGTCTAGCAAGCTACCGAGGTGTCTGACTAACTGTTGCTGCTGTTGAAAGAAGCGTCCCGTCCACTAGATTATACGTCACACTAGCAGCATAGCCTTAAAGTCCCACATCGCCATCTGCTGACTGGAGTGGGTAACGAAGTTGAGTAAAATGTAGATTTTATTTTCAGAATAAAAGTTCAATGGTAGGAAGCCAATGTAACAACACAGTGTGGTTAAATACTTAGTAACTTAGTTGTAGTCACGATCTGGTTACCTATTAAGTACAAACAGTTATGTTTTAGCATTATTACATATTTATTCACTTATTTCCGGATATCTTCTAAACTACCCACAATGCAATATTTCTCAACGTTATATTGAAGTACTCTTTTTTTATTTATTGTTTAAAATATTTTTTATTGAACAGTAACATGCATATTGGTCTACTCTGTGCTACCGAGTTTGAACGCTATCTCTGCAGCTAGCTCAAACTGACTAATCTCAGCCACACCTCATGCTCTTCTCAGACTGTGTGGCCAAAGACTTGGATAACTAACCCAAGATAGACCAGAGCCTGTCGTTTCCGATAGGAGCAAATTAATCATAGTGGGCAGAACAAGCAAGGAGGTGGGCAGAGCCAAGCAGGAGCAAGAGAGGTCCTATTGGCGCGTTCTAGCATTTATTTGCATATTTCCGTTAGGGAACGCCTACTCTGCAATAACTCAATTCGCCCTTGCACTCCTTCTAAACAACACAATTATTAGAAACTTTGTCAAAGGCTAAAGTCTACAAAACGTAGTCCACTCTGTTTGACACAGATTCTAGTTTTGAAAATAGAAAACTGTATTGAGATCAACCGTTTATCATGAGAAAAATAGCGGTATCGGCCAAAATCCATCTCACTCCATCTTCTCCCACTGCCGGCCACTGGGCTTCCTCTCATCACCATATTTGGTATTGAGTTGAAACGCCAACCGGATGTTTCACATTTAAACATCAGGTGAAATATCTGGCTCATTGTTCTATCTGTGGTGTGGTTGTGTTATCAGGTGGTGGGCAGAAGCTGAAAGAGTGAAGTTAATCGATGCCAGTCGAGAGAGGACCTGATTTTTGTATATGACAGTAAAATATTGTTATGATGACTATAACATTTGTTGGCCCCTTAAACCTTCAATTCTTGCACATTTTCTCATAAAAAATATAATATTTCAACACTCTAAGACCAAGACCGGCGGCGGGTTGAGACCGAGTCAAGACCGAGACCGGGAGGGGGACAAGGGGTCAGAGACCGAGTCAAGACCGAGACCGGGAGGGGGACAAGGGGTTCGAGACCGGGAGGGGGACAAGGAGTCCGAGACCGAGTCAAGACCATGATTGAAATTTTGTCAAATCACCACCATAATAAGAGTTCAAAATGTCCAGTATTTCTGTGTTCATATTTCAGAACAACATATGGATTCTTTAGACATTCAGAATAGTGAAAAAATGCATGCTGAGGGAAAATAGAGTCACTCTACAAATTATGACTAACCCAAACACAGTGGGGAACATTGGGCCTTCTACGCCTTCAGAGAAGGGCTAAGGATTTATATTATAATTATAATTATATTATTATTTTCAGTGATGTTCTGATTTAATCTTTGCAGCTTTTGTTGGAAAGGAATTGGTTAACACTGAAGAGATAAAAATATTTTTTTCTGGTCTCTGGGGAGATAAATCTAGCTGGCAAAGTCAGCCATTGGCTAGGTCATCAGAAGCTAGATAGAAGGCATCTGCCATTCTGTCACGCCCTGGCTCTGGGGACTCTAGTATGTTGAGCCAGGGTGTGAGTTTTCATTTGTTTATGTTCTAGTTGTTGTATATCTATGTTGGCCAGGGTGGCTCCCAATCAGAGACGGCTGTAGCTCGTTGTCTCTGATTGGGAGTCATACTTAGGTAGCCGTTAGGCATTCATTATTTGTGGTTTCTTGTTCCGTGTTGGTTTGTGTATGTAACCAGGGACGTCACGGTTTCGTTTTGTTGTTTTGATCGTGTGATCATTCTAATAAAGAATATGTTTGCCTTCAACGCTGCGCCTTGGTCCTCCTCTCTGAACGACGAACGTGACAGAAGAAACCACCAAGATGTGACCAAGCAGCGTGTCCAGGAGCCATCGCCAGGGAGATCCCTAACAGATCTCCTTCGCCTCCTCGACTGGGTCAAGCCGAGTGAGGAAGAGAAGGGCTTGACATTGTGGCAGAAGGGCGAAAGGCTGGCGAGGGACATGGAGACCTGGTCCACGGGTAGGGGAGACGCCCAGAATTTTTTTAGGGGGGGGCTAACGCCGTGGACGACGGGCCAGCAGGAGACCGCGGCAGAGCGGCCCAGCGGATTGGCAGAGGAGGCCGCCAGGTTACGGGGGCCACTGGTCGAAGAGGGGGTGGAAGATGTAGAGGCACGGCGAGAGGTACTGGCGTGTGTTGCCAGTCCGGTCCGGCCTGTTCCTGATCCCCACGTAGGGCCAGTGGTGTGTGTTCCCAGTACGGTCCGGCCTGTTCCTGCCACTCGCACCAAGTCAGTGGTGCGTTTCGTCAGCCCTGTCCGGCCCGTTCCTGCTCCCCGCACCAAGTCAGTGGTGCGCGTCGTCAGCCCGGCACGGCCCGTTCCTGCTCCCCGCACCAAGTCAGTGGTGCGCTTCGTCAGCCCGGTCCGGCCCGCTCCTGCTCCCCGCACCAAGTCAGTGGTGCGTTTCGTCAGCCCGGCTCGGCCCGCTCCTGCTCCCCACACCAAGCCAGTGGTGTGCGTCGTCAGTCCGGCACGGCCCGTGCCTGTTCCACCGGTGGCAGGTCCGGCACCGGTCAGGTGCTGCGTCACGCCGGAGCTAGAGCAATCCGCTCCACCAGTGTTCAGTTCAGCTCTGGTCAGCAGGGCCAGACCGGACCAGGGGTACTTTGGGGGGTTAGAGAAGGAGTGGGGGTCATGTCCGGAGCCGGATCCGCCGCCGAGGCGGAGTGCCCACCCGGTCCCTCCCCTGTTGTATTTGGTTGGCGCGGTCGGAGTCCGCGCCTTTAGGGGGGGGGTACTGTCACGCCCTGGCTCTGGGGACTCTAGTATGTTGAGCCAGGGTGTGAGTTTTCATTTGTTTATGTTCTAGTTGTTGTATATCTATGTTGGCCAGGGTGGCTCCCAATCAGAGACGGCTGTAGCTCGTTGTCTCTGATTGGGAGTCATACTTAGGTAGCCGTTAGGCATTCATTATTTGTGGTTTCTTGTTCCGTGTTGGTTTGTGTATGTAACCAGGGACGTCACGGTTTCGTTTTGTTGTTTTGATCGTGTGATCATTCTAATAAAGAATATGTTTGCCTTCAACGCTGCACCTTGGTCCTCCTCTCTGAACGACGAACGTGACACATTCAACTGTATTAGGGGGAAAATGTTGGAGTGACAGTAGAATCAACCAATCACATTTTGACTTAATGGGTGGGAACGTTTTTACAAAAACTTCTGCCTTCTTGAAGGCCAACATGTCACTGCGCAATAGCGAGCAGTAGTTTTCGGAAAGTATTCGGACCCCTTCCCTTTTTCCACATTTTGTTGGATGGGGAGTGTCACTGCACAGCTATTTTCAGATCTCTCCAGAGATGTTCGATCGGGTTCAAGTCCGGGCTCTGGCTGGGCCACTCAAGGACATTCAGAGACCGAAGCCACTCCTGCGTTGTCTTGGCTGTGTGCTCAGGGTCGTTGTCCTGTTGGAAGGTGAACCTTCACCCTAGTCTGAAGTCCTGAGCGCTCTGGAGCAGATTTTCATCAAGGATCTCTCTGTGGGCATCCCGAGTGGCGCAGCGGTCTAAGGCATTGCATCGCAGTGCTAGAAGCATCACTACAGATCCGGGTTCGATCCCAGGCTGTATCGCAGCCAGCCGAGACCCATACAATTGGCCCAGCGTCGTCCGGGTTAGGGGAGGGTTTTGACGGCCGGGATGTCCTTGTCCCATCGCGCTCTAGCGACTCCTTGTGCGGCCGGGCGCATGCACGCTGACTTCAGGTCACCAGCTGTACGGTGTTTCCTCCATTGGTGCGGCTGGCTTCCCGTTAAGCGAGCAGTGTGTCAAGAAGCAGTGTGGCTTGGCGGGTCGTGTTTCGGAGGACGCATGGCTCTCGACCTTCGCCTCTCCCGAGTCCGTACGGGACTGTAACTACCAATTGGATATCACGAAAAAATTTAATAATAATAATAAAACATGTAAAAAAGGATCTCTCTGTACTTTGCTCCATTCATCTTTCCCTCGATCCTGACTAGTCTCCCAGTCCCTGCCACTGAAAAACATCGCCACAGCACGATGCTGCCACCACCATGCTTCACCGTAGGAATGGTGCTAGGTTTCCTCCAGACATGACGCTTGGTTTCATCAGACCAGAGAATCTTGTTTCTCATGGTCTGAGAGTCCTTTAGGTGCCTTTTGGCAAACTCCAAGCGGGCTGTCATTTGCCTTTTACTGAGGAGTGGCTTCCGTCTGGCCACTCTACCATAAAGGCCTGATTGGTGGAGTACTGCAGAGATGGTTGTCCTTCTGGAAAGTTCTCCCATCTCCACAGAGGAACTCTGGAGCTCTGTCAGTGTGACCATCAGGTTCATGGTCACCTCCCTGACCAAGGCCCTTCTCCCCCGATTGCTCAGTTTGGCTGGGCGGCCAGCTCTAGGAAGAGTCTTGGTGGTTCCAAACTTCTTCCATAAAAAATGATGGAGGCCACTGTGTTCTTGGGGACCTTCAATGCTGCAGAAATGTTTTGGTACCCTTCACCGGATCTGTGCCTCCACACAATCCTGTTTCGGAGCTCTACGGACAATTACTTTGACCTCATGGCTTGGTTTTTGCTCTGACATACACTGTCAACTGTGGGACCTTATATAGACAGGTGTGTGCCTTTCCAAATCATGGCAAAACAATTGAATTTACCACAGGTGGACTCCAATCAAGTTGTAGAAACCATCTCAAGGATGATCAATGGAAACAGGATGCACCTGAGCTCAATTTCGAGTCTAATAGCAAAGGGTCTGAATACTTATGTAAATACGTTTTTAAAATTTTTTTAATACATTTGCACACACATTTTTTAAAACTGTTTTTGCTTTGTCATTATGGGGGGTATTGTGTGTAGATTGATGAGGGAAAAACATATTAATCCATTTTAGAATAAGGCTGTAACGTAACACAGTGTGTAAAAAGTCAAGGGGTCTGAATACTTTCCGAAGGCTCTGGAATTGATAAGTCGTATTCCTCCACTACATTACTATCACATGCATCAGTAGGGATCAACCAATGAGTATTACGCAACGCCCACTGAAAAAGGATGTGGGTTGACGTTTACTGGGCCCTACTAACCCACTGGCCCTTTGGGTTTACGGTTTTATACCTGCGTAGAGCCTCCACTACACCACTGGCCCTTTGGGTTTACGGTTTATACCTGCGTAGAGCCTCCACTACACCACTGGCCCTTTGGGTTTACGGTTTATACCTGCGTAGAGCCTCCACTACACCACTGGCCCTTTGGGTTTACGGTTTATACCTGCGTAGAGCCTCCACTACACCACTGGCCCTTTGGGTTTACGGTTTATACCTGCGTAGAGCCTCCACTACACCACTGGCCCTTTGGGTTTACGGTTTTATACCTGCGTATAGCCTCCACTACACCACTGGCCCTTTGGGTTTACGGTTTATACCTGCGTAGAGCCTCCACTACACCACTGGCCCTTTGGGTTTACGGTTTATACCTGCGTATAGCCTCCACTACACCACTGGCCCTTTGGGTTTACGGTTTATACCTGCGTAGAGCCTCCACTACACCACTGGCCCTTTGGGTTTACAAAAAAGTGAACTCTCCTACATGAGTTCTTTGGTATTACGGTTGCTGTTCTTTCAGAATCACCAACCTGTCACACTCTGAAGTCCTATAGGTTCACCACTGAAGGCCTATAGGTTCACCACTGAAGGCCTATAGGTTCACCACTGTCACCACTGAAGGCCTATAGGTTCACCACTGAAGGCCTATAGGTTCACCACTGAAGGCCTTTAGGTTCACCACTGAAGGCCTTTAGGTTCACCACTGTCACCACTGAAGGCCTATAGGTTCACCACTGATCAAACAAGTCTATAATAGATAACGTTGTTAAGATATTAATGTATCAATGAAGGAGTGTATATATTTGGCCTGGATAAGCGGTTTTATGCACTGACTAAATGGAAGCTGATAATGATGAGTTTTCTACTCTGCTGGTTTCGGCTGATCTCGGGAGTCCTCACCGTCCGAGACCGAGTCAATTCAGAGTATAAATGTATCCGACACCGGTCCTCTGTAGCTCAGCTGGTAGAGCACGGCGCTTGTAACGCCAGGGTAGTGGGTTCGATCCCCGGGACCACCCATGAGTAAAAATGTATGCGAACATGACTGTAAGTCGCTTTGGATAAAAGCGTCTGCTAAATGGCATGTTATTATTATTATTATTAAGACCGAGACACTCAATATTTGGTCTCGAGACCCGACTCGCGTACTACAACACTGCCTAATAGTACTGTAGAGCTCTTTAGGATCGTCCTGCCCCCCTGGGGGTCCACCGCCCTGCAGCGCTCCAAACCAACACACCCCACTCAGCTTTAGGATGTTAGTGAAACGTTCATTATTGGTTTTGAGTGTGTTAGGCCAAGGCCAGAGTGACAACCAACAGTACAGCAGACCCCCCAGGGGACCGGACTGACCAGCCCAGCAGACCCCCCAGGGCCAGGACTGAGCAGCCCAGCAGACCCCCCAGGGCCAGGACTGAGCAGCCCAGCAGACCCCTGGCTGCCTGACCCTGCTGTCACCATCTGATCCCCCTAAAATGAGGCATGACAAATAAATACCTTGGTGTACATGTATTTATTTATTTTATCTTCATTTAACTAGGCAAGTCAGTTAAGAACATATTCTTATTTACAATGACGGCCTACACCGGCCAAACCCGGACGACGCTGGGCCAATTGTGCGCCGCCCCTATGGGACTCCCAATCACGGCCGGTTGTGATACAGCCTGGAATCGAACCAGGGGGGTCTGTAGTGACGCCTCAAGCACTGAAACGCAGTGCCTTAGACCGCTGCGCCACTCGGTCTGTAGTGACGCCTCAAGCACTGAGACGCAGTGCCTTAGACCGCTGCGCCACTCGGTCTGTAGTGACGCCTCAAACACTGAGACACAGTGCCTTAGACCGCTGCGCCACTCGGTCTGTAGTGACGCCTCAAGCACTGAGACACAGTGCCTTAGACCGCTGCAAAATTCACCTGAGCTCCGCAGACTGGTCTTCCCTGGCTGTCTGACCCTGCTGGGACACCATCTGATCCTGCTAAGACATGATGAGCACAGCATTGTGTACTGACACTGCACCACGACAGTGAAGCCCATAGAGCTGTTTATTACCGTGTCAGTGTGAAAGGTAGGGAATTAGCTTGGGAAACTGACAGACCAATAACGTTACATTGCTATACTGACTAATAAAAAAACTCAACATTGCACTGAAAAAAAAAAACGTCATAATATCGGTCTTCAATCGTTTCAGCCGTTGGTTTCATCAATTGATTCAGGTCTAGTGTGATTGAGGCAAAAAGAATAGCTAATGTTAGCATTATTGTTAGCATAGCATAGTATTATGGTTAGCATAGCATTATGGTTAGCATAGCATAGCATTATGGTTAGCATAGCATAGCATTATGGTTAGCAGTGTGGTTAAGGTTGGGGGTAATTTGTTACGGTACATCAACTGGTAAAAGCCAAGTTCATCTACTTCTGAAACGGGACAAAACAAAGGCTACAAAAACATTAACAGTACATGTCATTTACACTAGCTAATAGCTCAACAGCACTAGTTTGTATTTGTTCTGTTAAGTTAAACAGCAGTTACCTTGCCCAGTTACATCAGTCAACTAAAGAGTAGCCAGTTTCTGCTCTGCTTGCTTTTACAACACAGAAAAAAAGAGTGCAACACAACTGACTGCAGCTCCCTTTATTTCAAATCTCCCGTGCTGGTCCAGTCGGCCTTCCAGAAGCTTCGCCTTTCACACAGCCTGTCCGCCCACTCTGTGGTGTCCGCAAAGTCCTGTCCTTGTTGACTGATTGATCCATTCATCCTTCCATCCCTCCTCAGCCTTCCTCTCCTCTGAAGACCCAGTGAGGGTGGAGCTCAGTCAGAGAGCTGTGAGGGACTGGTTAGGAAGAACACTTCTACAGTCAGAGAGCTGTTGAGGGACTGGTTAGGAAGAACACTTCTACAGCCAGAGAGGTGAGAGGTCACACATGGTTTAGATGGTAAATATTTATGTCCCCTTAGCGGTTCATCACGTGAGCAAAAGGGAACATGTTCCATCATCTATGTTAATTTACATTAGTGCAAATTGTCACACATTTGTTCTTTGTTAGTATGAAGGTAATTTGTGTATACTGAACAAAAATATAAACACAACATACAACAATTTCAAAGATTTTACTGAGTTGAAGTTCATTAGGCCCTAATCTATGGATTTCATGTAACAACTCCTTCATGTATGAATTGTCTGATGTTTAACCAGATATCTTTTATCAGAATATCTTGTCACATTGATCACAGCTATGAGATTTTCTCTCCTGTGTGTGGTCTCTGGTGTGATTTTAAACTTCCTGACGAAACAAAACTCTTTCCACAGTCAGAACAGTGGTAAAGTTTCTCTCCTGGGACCAACACTTTACATGATGCGTTTATATTTTTGTTCAGTGCAGAATGTACTTTCCCCCATCATTCAACCCCATCTCTTAACATTGCTTATGCATATTCGGTGGCCGGACTGCGTCCAGACTGTCAAACTCCAAACCCATCCTGGCAGATCTAAAACTAATTCGAGGCACATTGTGTTAACTACCCAAGATAGACCAGAGCTGTCGTTTCGATAGAGCAAATTATCATAGTGGGCCAGAACAGCAAGGAGGTGGGCAGAGCCAAGCAGGAGCAAGAGAGTCCTATTGGCGCGTTCTAGCATTTATTTGCATATTTCCGTAGGGAACGCCTACTCTGCAATAACTCAATTCGCCTTGCACTCCTTCTAAACAACACAATTATTAGAAACTTTGTCAAAGGCTAAAGTCTACAAAACGTAGTCCACTCTGTTTGACACAGATTCTAGTTTGAAAATAGAAAACTGTATTGAGATCAACCGTTTATCATGAGAAAAATAGCGGTATCGGCCAAATCCATCTCACTCCATCTTCTCCCACTGCCGGCCACTGGGCTTCCTCTCATCACCATATTTGGTATTGAGTTGAAACGCCAACCGGATGTTTCACATTTAAACATCAGTGAAATATCTGCTCATTGTTCTATCTGTGGTGTGGTTGTGGTTATCAGGTGGTGGGCAGAAGCTGAAAGAGTGAAGTTAATCGATGCCAGTCGAGAGAGGACCTGATTTTTGTATATGACAGTAAAATATGTGTTATGGATGACTATAACATTTGTTGGCCCCTTAAACCTTCAATTCTTGCACATTTTCTCATAAAAAAATAATATTTCAACACTCTAAGACCAAGACCGGCGGCGGGTTGAGACCGAGTCAAGACCGGACCGGGAGGGGGACAAGGGGTCAGAGACCGAGTCAAGACCGAGACCGGGAGGGGGACAAGGGGTTCGAGACCGGGGGGGGGACAGGAGTCCGAGACCGAGTCAAGACCATGATTGAAATTTTGTCAAATCACCACCATAATAGAGTTCAAAATGTCCAGTATTTCTGTGTTCATATTTCAGAACACATATGGATTCTTTAGACATTCAGAATAGTGAAAAAATGCATGCTGAGGGAAAATAGAGTCACTCTACAAATTATGACTACCCAAACACAGTGGGGAACATTGGGCCTTCTACGCCTTCAGAGAAGGGCTAAGATTTATATTATAATTATAATTATATTATTATTTTCAGTGATGTTCTGATTTAATCTTTGCAGCTTTTGTTGGAAAGGAATTGGTTAACACTGAAGAGATAAAAATATTTTTTTCTGGTCTCTGGGGAGTATAATCTAGCTGGCAGAAGTCAGCCATTGGCTAGGTCATCAGAAGCTAGATAGAAGGCATCTGCCATTCTTGTCACGCCCTGGCTCTGGGGACTCTAGTATGTTGAGCCAGGGTGTGAGTTTTCATTTGTTTATGTTCTAGTGTTGTATATCTATGTTGGCCAGGGTGGCTCCCAATCAGAGACGGCTGTAGCTCGTTGTCTCTGATTGGAGTCATACTTAGGTAGCCGTTAGGCATTCATTATTTGTGGTTTCTGTTTCCGTGTTGGTTTGTGTATGTAACCGGGACGTCACTGTTTCGTTTTGTTGTTTTTGATCGTGTGATCATTCTAATAAGAATATGTTTGCCTTCAACGCTGCGCCTTGTCCTCCTCTCTGAACGACGAACGTGACAGAAGAAACCACCAAGATGTGACCAAGCAGCGTGTCCAGGAGCCATCGCCAGGAGATCCCTACAGATCTCCTTCGCCTCCTCGACTGGGTCAAGCCGAGTGAGGAGAAGGCTGACATTGTGGCAGAAGGCGAAAGGGTTGGCGAAGGGGAAGGGAACCGGGGCCACCCCGGGGGAAAAAGCCCGAATTTTTTTTTAGGGGGGGGTGGTTCCCCGCCGGGGACAACTCCCAGGGGGGAGAACCGGGGGCAGGGGGCGGGCCCCAGCGGATTGGGGGAAAGGGGGGCCGCCAAAGGTTTCCGGGGGCCCCTTGGGGCGAAAAGGGTTGGGAAAGATGTAAAAAGGCCACGGCGAGAGGGACTGGCGGTTTTTCCAGTCCGGTCCCCCCTGTCCCTGTCCCCACGTGGGGGGGCCGTGGGTGGTTGTTCCCAGTACGGGTTTCCCCCCTGGGGTTTCCTGCCCTTCCACCCAAGTAGGGTGGCCCTTTCGTCAGGGGCCCTTTCCGGGGCCCGTTCCGGGGTCCCCCCCGCCCCCCAAATCATGGTGCGGGGTCTTCGCCTCAAAAGGCCCGTTCCTGCTTCCCCCCCTCCCCACCAAATCAGTGGTGCGCTTCGTCACCCCGGTCCGGGCCCGCCCTTCTCCCCCTTGGGACCAAATTTAATTGCGTTTCCCCTCGCCCGGGGGTCGCCCCCCCCTGCTCCCCACACCAAGGGGGCCAAGGGGTGTGGCGCGGGCCAATCCGGCACGGGCCCGGGGGCCTGTTTTCCAAAACCCAAGTGGGCAGGGCCGGCACCGGTCCCTTTTCTGCTTCACGCCGGAAAACGGGCTGCTCAAAAACCCCTGTTCAAAACACTCTTTTCCAGGGCCAGACCGGGGCCCCGGGTAATTTGGGGGTTTGAGGGGGAAAGGAGGGGGGGTCAGTCCGGAACCGGCCATTTTGGCCGAGGGCGAAATGCCCCACCCCGGTCCCCTTCCCGGTTTTTTTTTTTTTTTGGTTGGCGCGGTCGGGGGTCCGCCCTTTAGGGGGGGGGTACTGTCCCCGGGGGCCCTGGCTCTGTGGGGGGTCTAGGATGTTGGGCCCCAAAAGGGGGGATTTTCATTTTTTTTTTTTAGTTTGTGTAATCTTAAAAGTTGGCCAGGGTGGCTCCCAAACGAGGGGGCTTTTAGGGCCCTTTTCCCCTGATTGGGAAAACCTACTTTTGTCCGGGGTAGGCCCAAAATTGGGGGTTTCTGGTTTTTCTTGGTTCCGGGTTGGGTTTGGGGGATTTAAAACCGGGACCTTTTCCCCCCCGGGGTTTCCCCTTGTGTTGGGGTTTGTGGGTTTTCCTTCAAAAGAATGTTTTTCCAAAGGTGCACCCTTTGGGGGCCCCCTCTCCCGAAAGACAAAGGGGGCCATTTCCAATGTTAAAAAGGGGGAAATGTTTGGGTGCAGTAGAAATAAACCAAAAACCAAAAATTTTTTCTTAAAGGGTGGGAAACGTTTCTACCAAAAAACTTTCTGCCCTTTTTGGGAAAGGGAAACCCCTGTCCCTGCGCAATAGCGCGGGAAATAGGGGGTTTTGGGAAAATATTCGGGCCCCCTTCCCTTTTTCCAAAAAAAAATTTTGTTGGAAAGGGGGGTGTCACTGCCCATTTTCCAAAATCTCTCCCAGGAATTGGGGGTTCCGGGGGTCGTTTAAGTCCGGGCCTGGCTGGGCCAAAAACCAAAGGGCATCAAACCCGGAAAAAAACCAAAATCCTGCGGGGGGTTGGGGCTTGGGGGTTTGGGGGTTTCCGGGGTCCTGTTCCGGGGGGGGAAGGGTGAACCTTCCACCCTACTGAAGTCGCGGGAAAGGGGAAAAACGCTCTGGAGCATTTTCATCCGGGTCTCCTCGGGGGGGCCCTACCCGGGGGTGGCGCAGCGGTCGGGGGCCCAAATTTCTCGCAGTGCTAAAAAATTTTTTCCCAAAAATCCCGGGTTTTGATCCCAAAAAGGCTTTTAAAACCAAGGGCCAACCCCAGAACCTCAACTTGGCCCGGGGTCGGGGGGGGGGGTTTTGGGAGGGTTTTTGGAGGGGCCGGGATGTCCTTGTCCCCATCGGGGGGGGCTCTTTTCAAATCCTTTTTTGCGGCCGGGCGCATGACGCGACTTCAGTCACCCGGGGTTTTAAAGGGTTTCCCCCCTTTGGGGCGGCTGGCCCTTCCCCTTAAACGAGCAGGTGGCAAGAAGCCAAATGTGGGGTTTGGGGGGTCGTGTTTTTGGAGGCCCCAAAGGCTCTCCCCATTCGCCTCTCCCGATCCCCCTAGGGGGCTGTAACTACCAATTGTATCCAAAAAAATTAATAAAAATAAAAAAACATGTAAAAAAGGGGGTCTCTGTAAATTTGCTCCATTCTCTTTCCCTCATCCTGACCCAGTTCCCCGTCCCCCCCACTGAAAAAAACCGCCACCCACGAGGGTTTCCACCCCCCATGCTTTCCCCCCGTGGAAAAGGGGGCATTTTTCCTCCCAAAAGAAAGCTTGGTTTTTCATCAAAACCGAGAATCTTGTTTTTTCATGGTCTAAGTCCCCTTTTGGTGGCCTTTTTCAAACTCCAACGGGCTGTCCCTTTTTCCTTTTTCTGAGGGTTGGGGTTCCGTCCCGGCCACTCTACCTAACCTGATTGGTGGGGTACTGCCGAGATGGTTGTCCTTCTTGGGGAAAGGGTTTTCCCCATCCTCCCCAGAGGAAAATCTGGAAACCTTGCATTTTACCATCCCGGTTCCCGGTCACCTCCCTGACCAAGGGCCCCCCTCCCCCTTGCTCAGTTTGGTTGGGGGGCCACCCCTAGGAAGAGTTTTGGGGGTTCAAATTCTTTTCCCTAAAATGAAAGGAGGGCCACCCGTGTTCTTGGGGAAAACCTTTTTTTAATGCGCAAAAAGTTTTGGTTTCCCTTCACCGGGTCTGTGCCTCCACACAATCCTGTTTCGGGGCTTTTACGGAAATTTTCTTTGACCTCATTTCTTGGTTTTTTTCTCTTTACCTAACCAAAAAAATGTCCCAAATGTGGACCCTTTTATAGACAGGTGTGTGCCTTTCCAATCATGCAAAACAATTGGGAATTTTCCCCAGGGGGACCCCAAAACAAGTTGTAGAAACATCTCAAAGGGTGACAATGGAAACAGGGTGCACCAAACCCCAATTTCGATTTTAAAAGCAAAGGGGCCCGGGAAAACTTATGGGGAAATAAATTTTTTTTAAATTTTTTTTAAAACATTTTGCACACACATTTTTTAAAACTGTTTTTTTTCTTTGTCCCTTATGGGGGGAATTTTGTGTAATTGATGAGGGGAAAAAAATATTTTTAAACCTTTTTAAAAATAAGGCTGTTAAAGTAACACAGTGTGTAAAAATCGGGGTCTGAAAACTTTTCCCCAAGGCCTGGAAATTGGGGTAAGTCGTATTCCCCCCTACTTCTATCACTGCATCATGGGATCAACCAATGAGTATTAACGCAAAGCCCACTGAAAAAATGTGGGTTTTACGGTTTTAACCTTTCCCTAGAGCCCCCCCTACACCCACTGGCCCTTTGGGTTTTCGGTTTATCCCGCTAGAGCCTCCACTACCCAAGGCCCTTTGGGTTTTTCGGGTTTTTACCTGCGTAAGCCTCCACTACAACCCCCGGCCCTTTGGTTTTCGGTTTATACCCTCGTAGAAACCTTCCCCTACACCAAAGGGCCCTTTTTGGGGTTTTCGGTTTTTCCGCGTAGGCCTCCCCTAACCCCCACCCCCCCCTTTTGGGGGTTCGGGTTTTTACCTGCGTAAGCCCCACACACCACTGGCCCTTTGGGGGTTTCCGGTTTTTTACCTGGGGTTTTACCTCCACACACCACTGGCCCTTTGGGGGTTTTTTGGGTTTTTCCCTGCAGAAACCCCCACTAACAAAAAAACCCTGGCCCTTTGGGGGTTTTCGGTTTTTACCTGGATAGCCCCCCACTACCAACCCCTGGCCCCTTTTGGGGTTTCGGTTTTAAAACCTGCCCAAAAGCCTCCACCCACAAACCCCCGGCCCCTTTGGGTTTTTCAAAAAATGAACTCTCCCAATATTTTTTTGGTATTTCGGTTTCTGTTCTTTCAAATCACCAACCGTCACACTCTGAAACCTAGGTTCACCACTGAAGGCCTATAGGTTTTTACCACTGAAGGCCTATAGGTTTACCACTGTCACCATGAAGGCCTATAAAGGTTTACCACTGGGAAAGGGTTTGGTTCACCACTGAAAGGCCCTTTAGGTTTTACCCCTGAAGGCCTTTTGGGTTTACCACTTTCACCACTGAAAGGGCCCATAGGGTTTACCACTGAAACAAACAATTTTATAAAGATAACGGTTTTTTAAATTAAAAGATCAAAGAAGGAGTTTAAAATTTTTTTGGCCTGGATAACGGTTTTTTGCACTGCTAAAAGGAAACTGATAATGATTAGTTTTTTTCCCCTGCTTTTTTTCGGCGATCCGGGGGGGAGTCCCCCCCCCCCCCCCCAGACCCATCCTTCAAAAATATAAATTTATCCCACCCGGGCCCCCGGGAGCTCCGGCGGGGGGCCCGCTTGTAACCCCAGGGTAGGGTTTGATCCCCGGACCAACCCCTGAATAAAAAAGGGAATTTCGAACAAAAACTGTAAATCCCCCTTTGGGTAAAACGTCTGCTAATGAGTTTTTATTATTATTATTAAAAAGACCGAGAAACCCAATCTTTGGGCTCGAACCCCCTCGCGTACACAAAAACTTCCTAATAGTACTGGGAGAGGGTCTTTTTGGACGTCCGGGCCCCCCCGTGGGTCCCCCCCGCCCTTTAGCGGTCCAACCAAAACCCCCCCCCTCAGCTTTTGGAGTTTAAAGGGAAATTCATTATGGGGTTTTTGGGGTGTTAGGCCCAAGGGCCCGATGACAAAACCCAAAAGTACCGCAGAACCCCCCCGGGGACCGACCCCGACCCGCCCTCAACCCCCCCGGGGCCGGACTGATCAGCCCAGCGACCCCCCCAGGGCCAGGACCCCTTTCCCGCCCACAGACCCCTGGGTGCCCGACCCTGCTGTCACCATCTGATCCCCTAAAATTTAGGCATGACAATAAAAACCTTGGTGTACATGTTTTATTTATTTTTCTTCATTTAACTAGGAAAATCAGTTAAGAAAATATTTTTATTCAATGACGGCCTACCAAACCGGGCCCCAAAACCCCACACGCTTTGGGCCCCCTTTTGGCCCCCCCCTATGGGACTCCCCCAAACCCGGCCGGTTTTTTTACGCCTGGATCGAACCAGGGGGGTCTGTAGTGACCCTCAAGCACTAAAACCCGTGCCTTTGACCGGCCGCCACTCGGGCTTAGTGGGCGCCTCAAGCACTGAGACCGTCCCTTAAAAAGCCCCGCGCCACTTTGGGCTGTAGTGCGCCCTCAAACCCCTAACCAGTCCTTAGACCGCTGCGCCCCTCGGTCCCTTTTTGACGCCTCAAGCACTGGAAAACCGTTCCTTAAAACCCCTGCAAAATTCACCTGACTCCGGGAGAGGTCTTCCCGGGGGTTTTGACCCTTCTGGGGCACCCTTTTGTCCCTAAACAGAAGAGCACAGCATTTTGTACTGACACTTCACCCGCAGGGAAACCCAAAACTGTTTATTACCGTGTCAGGTTTAAAGTAGGGGTTAGCTTGGGAAAATGACAAAAAAATAAAGTTTCCTTTCTATACTTACTAATAAAAAATCAACATTGCACTGAAAAAAAAAACGTCCCAAAAAAACGGGCCTTTAAAACTTTCAGCCCTTTTTTTCATCAAATTTTTTCAGGTCCCATGTGGGTTGAAAGGGAAAAAGAATACTAATTTAGCATTATTTTTAGCATAGCAAGTATTATTGTTGCAAAAGCCTTATGGTTAGCATAGCAGGGATTTTGGGGTTGCCTGCATAGCCTTTTGGTTAGCAGGGGGTTTTTAAAGGTTTTTTTGTTACGGTCATCAACCCGGTAAAGCCAAGTTCACTACTTTTTGAAACGGGACAAAACCCAAAAGGGTTTCAAAAAAAATTAAAATTTCATGTCCCTTTTCAAAATAGTAAAGCTCAACACCCTATTTTTTTATTTGTTCTGGGTTTGTTTTAAAACATTTCCCCTTTCCCCGTTACACAGGGCAACCCAAAAGTAGCCATTTTTGCTCTCTTCCTTTTTTTTAAAAACAGAAAAAAGATTTCAACACCCCCCCGACTGCAGCCCCCCCCTTTTTCAAAACCCCCCGGGCTTGGGGCCCGTTTCCCCCTTTCCCGAACTTTGCCCTTTTACACCCTGTCCGCCCACCTTTTTGTGGTTTCCCCAAAGTCCTGTCCCCTTTTTGACTTATTGTCCCTTTCCCTCCTTTTCCCTCCCCCCTCAGCCTTCCTCTCCCCTGAAAACCCATGGGGTGGGGGCTCCGTCAGAGATCTGTTGAGGGCTGGTTAAAGGAAAAACCTTCTACCTTTAGAAGGTTTTAGGGATTTGGGTTTGGAAAAACACTTTTTACAGCCAAGAGGTGAGGGTCCCCCCTTGGGTTTTGATGGTAAAAATTTTGTCCCCTTCGGTTTTATCAGGCAAAAGGGGAAAATGTTCCCTCCTATGTTAATTTAAAATTTGTGAAAATTTTCAAAACATTTGTTCTTTTTTGTAAAAGGGAATTTGGTATCTGAAAAAAAATAAACACAAAAATAAACCCTTTTTAAGATTTTATGAGTTGAAGTTCATTAGGCCCAAACCCATGGATTTTATGTAACAACCCCCTTTGTTTTTAATTTTCCCGATGTTTTAAACCCGATATCTTTATCAAAAATATCTTGTCACATTGATCACAGCAAAGAATTTTCTTCCTTGTGTGGGCTCCGGGGGTTTATTTTTAAAATTCCTGACGAAACCCCAAAATCTTTCCAAGTCAGAAGTGGGAAAAATTTCTCTCCTGGGACCAACACTTTTCCTATTGGGTTTTTTTAATTTTTTTTTCCGTGGCCCGAAAGTAATTTCCCCCCCCTTTATTCCCCCCCATCTCTAAACCCTTGCTTATTCATATTCGGGGGCCGGGCTGCTTCCAGACTGTCAAACTCCAAACCCATCCTGGCAGATCTAAACCTAATTCGAGCACATTGTGACTTTGTGCCCAGATCTAATGCAGCTTGATCGGATACAGAAGCCACATTTAAGTGTCGGTGTGGTAACTGAGGCCGTAGATGACTCCATATCCATTACTTTGAGGGTTTTATATAATATGACAATGTGTATTTCTGTGTTGGAGGGGCAGTCAAGAATGGAACGGAAAAGGCCACAGAACATGACATATGCAAGCTGTGGGAGACCACCTCAAGCATGCACCCTGGTAGAGCCGGGGGTGGTGTTATCCGGCCACAGAACATGACATATGCAGAGCTGTGGGAGACCACCTCAAGCCATGCCCCTGGTAGAGCCGGGGTGGTGTTTACCAAGGCCACAGACCATGACATATGCAGAGCTGTGGGAGATCACCTCAAGCATGCCCCTGGTAGAGCCGGGGGTGGTGTTTACCACGGCCACAGACCATGACATATGCAGAGCGTGGGAGACCACCTCAAGCATGCCCCTGGTAGAGCCGGGGGTGGTGTTTACCACGGCCACAGAACATGACATATGCAGAGCTGTGGGAGACCACCTCAGCATGCCCCTGGTAGAGCCGGGGGTGGTGTTTACCACGGCCACAGAACATGACATATGCAGAGCTGTGGGAGACCACCTCAAGCATGCCCTGGTAGAGCGCGGGGGGTGGTGTTTTACCAAGGCCACAGACATGACATATGCAGAGCTGTGGGAGACCACCTCAAGCATGCCCCTGGTAGAGCCGGGGGGTGGTGTTTACCAAGGCCACAGACCATGACATATGCAGAGCTGTGGGAGACCACCTCAAGCATGCCCCTGGTAGAGCCGGGGGTAGTATTTACCAAGGCCACCACGCCTTCAGCAGGCTTGAAAAGTGGGATTGATCGGTTTGATCCATTTGTTTTGTTTCAGTTTTCAGAGTTGAATCCTTTGACGTATTGTTTGACTTCACATTTCAACATTCATAATTTGTTTTGCAAATCTGTTCAATCAAACTTTATTTATACATTTAATTTGTTTATCATCCCATTTTTTATATTGCGTTTATAGGCTGCAAGTACGTTTAAATGTAGTTGTTTTCAAGTCGTTGAAAAAACGACCTGAAAAATACATCCTTTCAACTTTCACGTAGATTGGACATCGGGCATAGTCTTATTTTCAACGTATTTTTCAATGACATTTTGCTAGGTGGGATAGCACAATATCAAAACACAGTTTTAATGTGTCCAAATCAATAACCAATATGCAAAAACAGTTTGTGATACAGTTGAAGTCGGACGTTTACATACACCTTAGCCAAATACATTTAAACTCAGTTTTTCACAATTCCTGACATTTAATCCTAGTAAAGATTCCCTGTCTTAGGTCAGTTAGGATCACCACTTTATTTTAAGAATGTGAAATGTCAAAATAATAGTAGAGAGAATTATTTATTTCAGCTTTTCTTTCTTTCATCACATTCCCAGTGGGTCAGAAGTTTATTAGTATTTGGTAGCATTGCCTTTAAATTGTTTAACTTGGGTCAAAACGTTTTGGGTAGCCTTCCACAAGCTTCCCACAATAAGTTGGGTGAATTTTGGCCCATTCCTCCTGACAGAGCAGGTGTAACTGAGTCAGGTTTGTAGGCCTCCTTGCTCGCACATGCTTTTTCAGTTCTGGCCACACATTTTCTATAGGATTGAGGTCAGGGCTTTGTGATGGCCACTCCAATACCTCGACTTTGTTGTCCTTAAGCCATTTTGCCACAACTTTGGAAGTATGCTTGGGGTCATTGTCCATTTTGAAGACCCATTTGCGACCAAGCTTTAAACTTCCTTACTGATGTCTTGAGATGTTGCTTCAATATATCCACATTATTTTCCTTCCTCATGATGCCATCTATTTTTGTGAAGTGCACCAGTCCCTCCTCCAGCAAAGCACCCCCACAGCATGATGCTGCCAACCCCGTGCTTCACGGTTGGGATGGTGTTCTTCGGCTTGCAAGCAACCCCCTTTTCCTACAAACATAACGATGGTCATTATGGCCAAACAGATCTATTTTTGTTTCATCAGACCAGAGGACATTTCTCCAAAAAGTACGATCTTTGTCCCCATGTGCAGTTGCAAACCATAGTCTGGCTTTTTTTATGGCGGTTTTGGAGCAGTGGCTTCTTCCTTGCTGAGCGGCCTTGCAGGTTATGTCGATATTGGACTCATTTTACTGTGGATATAGATACTTCTGTACCTGTTTCCTCCAGCATCTTCACAAGGTCCTTTGCTGTTGTTCTGGGATTGATTCGCACTTTTCGCACCAAAGTACGTTCAACTCTAGGAGACAGAACGCGTCTCCTTCCTGAGCAGTATGACGGCTGCGTGGTCCCATGGTGTTAATACCTGCGTACTATTGTTTGTACAGATGAACGTGGTACCTTCAGGCGTTTGGAAATTGCTCCCAAGGATGAACCAGACTTGTGGAGGTATACCATTTTTTCCTGAGGTCTTGGCTGATTTCTTTTGATTTTCCCATGATGTCAAGCAAAGAGGCACTGAGTTTGAAGGTAGCCCTTGAAAACATCCACAGGTACACCTCCAATTGACTCAAATGATATCAATTAGCCTATCAGAAGCTTCTAAAGCCATGACATCATTTTTTGGAATTTTCCAAGCTGTTTAAAGGCACAGACAACTTAGTGTATGTAAACTTCTGACCCACTGGAATTGTGATACAGTGAATTATAAGTGAATTAATCTGTCTGTAAAACAATTTTTGGAAAAATTGCTTGTGTCATGCTCAAAGTTGATGTCCTAACCAACTTGCCAAAACTATAGTTTGTTAACAAGAAATTTGTGGAGTGGTTGAAAAAATTAGTTTCAATGACTCCAACCTGTACGTAAACTTCCGACATCAACTGTATATTTGAAACATAAAATGTACTATCTACACAAACATGTGCTGAAAAGTCATAGTCAATCGATCAATAATATAATAATACTTTTAGCAAAAATGTTTATTTTCAATTTACAATCTGTAGAAACAATGAGAATAGAAAGGTTCAGAACTTTTGTAAAACATCACAGTACAGTTGAAAAATATATGGCAAATAGAAATCCAATATGGGTGGTGTTAAGAGATAGATGGGAGGTGTTGAATGGAGTTGAAGGATGGGACTAATAACAACTAACAACAACTAATAACAAACAAGATAACTAATAATGTAAGCATACTGTGTCCATAATAAGTATATAGGTTGGGAGCTTTTGTGAAAGAGCACAGTTAGAAAGATATGGCATATAGAAGCAAACCGGATGGACATCATGAAAATGATCGGAGAGGTTGAGAGTAGAAGAAGTTCAGGAGAAAAAACAAACAAAATATAATTATTGTAAAATTGACCGTGTCCATAAAATGTATATAGTATGTATAAGCTGGAAGTAGAGGCCTAAGCATTGTTGTTCACTAGTTTACTCCAATTAGGGAAGGGGGTGGTGGGGTTGGAAAGTAATAAAGGGAAATATATTTTTTTTAAAGGAGATGTATGTGTACGTATGTATGTGTATGTATGTATGTATGTATGTATGTGTATGTGTAAGTATATGTGTGTATGTATGTGTGTATATATATATAAATAAACGGGGGATTGGAAGTGATGCAGACAATTACATTGATGGAAGTTACAATCTATCTGCAATATTAAGCTGATCTACACTATAAAAAAATATATTTAAAAAACGTGCCACAATAGTAATTAAATTACTGGTATTTTTGTTTAAACAAGAACTTTATTAAACTGCACAAGCACCAAAAACGCTGTTGATTTGACAAGTGGCAATAAATCACTGATATCGATTAGGGGGGAAATCAGGTTGTACCTGCTGTTGAAACTAACAACTAAAAAAATACATGGAAATGGGAGATATCTTTTACCTCACTGGTTAGAGGACAACCTGCAGAAGACAGTCAGCTACATTTTGGAATGATGCATTTACATTTAGGGTCCCCAAAACTAAGAAAAACGCAACACTTATTATATACGGAAATCAATTGCGCGAGAGGGGGGAGATGAGGTTGCACGTCCTGTTAAACCTAATAGCTCAAAAACCACACGGAATCTGGGAATAATTTGTACATCACTGGTCAGAGGACAATTTGTAGAAAACAGCTAGCTACATTTTGAAGTGTTGCATTTTGATTCAAGTGGGTCGCCAACGGGGTAAGTGTAACGCAACACTTTCAATGTTAAAGACGTTCTACATTGTGAAATTATTAATTAAAGTACTCCTACTAAAAATGTTAAAGACGTTCTACATTGTGACATTATTTCATTGATATCATGAAACAACTCCTTCATGTATGAATTTTCTGATGTTTAATCAGAGATATTTTATAAGAGAATCTCTTGTCACATTGATCACAGCTATGAGATTTCTCTCCTGTGTGTGTTCTCTGGTGTGATTTTAAACATCCTGCTGAAACAAAACTCTTTCCACAGTCAGAGCAGTGGAAAGGTTTCTCTCCGGTGTGTGTTCTCTGATGTATTTTAAGACCACTAGCTGTAAAAAAACTCTTCAAACATTGATTACAGCGATAAGGTTTCTCTCCTGTGTGTGTTCTCTGGTGTATAGTCAGCGGCCTAGATCCAGTAAAACTCTTCCCACATTGGTTACAGCTATAAGGTTTCTCTCCTGTGTGTGTTCTCTGGTGTGATTTTAAATATTCTGAGGAAATAAAACTCTTTCCACAGTAAGAGCAGTGGTAAGGTTTCTCTCCTGTGTGTGTTCTCTTGTGTATAGTAAGACAGCTAGTTGTAAAAAAACTCTTCCCACATTGATCACAGCTGTAAGGTTTCTCTCCTGTATGGACCCTCTTATGTACTACCAGGCTGCTTGAGTGACTAAAACTCTTCTCACATTGATCACAGCTATAAGGCTTCGCTCCTGTATGGATTCTCTGGTGTACTATCAGGCTGTTTGAGTGACTAAAAACTCTTCCCACATTGATCACAGCTATAAGGTTTCTCTCCTGTGTGTGTTCTCTGGTGTACTATCAGGCTGTTTGAGTGACTAAAACTCTTCCCACATTGATCACAGCTATAAGGTTTTTCTCCTGTATGGATCCTCTGATGTATTTTGAGGGTTGTTTAAACAGGTGCATCTCTTCCCACAGTCAGAGCAGCAGTGAGATTTCTCTCCTGTGTGTGTTCTCTGGTGTGATTTTAAACATCCTGATGTAACAAAACTCTTTCCACAGTCAGAGCAGTGGAAAGGTTTCTCTCCGGTGTGTGTTCTCTGATGTATTTTAAGATGGCTAGGTTTAAAAAAACTCTTCTCACATTGATCACAGCTGTAAGGTTTCTCTCTAGTGTGATGTCTCTGGTGTGCTTTTAGTAACTCTGAGCTTGAGTAACTCTTCCCACAGTCAGAGCAGCAGTGAGGTTTCTTCCCTGTGGGTCTCTGCTGGTGTTTCTTGAGGTGTTCTGATGCGGAGAGACTCTTCTCTGCCTTGTCAGCTTCAAGATGTTGTTGAGGCTCCCCAGAGGATCCACGATAGTCACGTCTCCCTCCTGTGTGAACAACAAAGTCAGACAGATGGTTTAAAGGCCCACAACAGCAAAAATCCAATTTATTTGAGCTAAAAGGTGATGTCCATGATGTTGTACAACAATTTGTTTGGATGATTCTAGACAAAAAAATCAGTTCTTAAAGTTGCTGAAACCCTAAGCAGTTTGCCAGACGACTTTTGGTCACCAATATAAGCCCCTTTCTGTGTTTGCAAAAATGGCTGCATTAAGATCTGTGTCGGTTTCACAATTTCACCACCGTGGGGGAAAACTCAGGGGAGTTCTGGTAGGCTGCCAATTTCACCACCGTGGGGGAAAACTCAGGGGAGTTCTGGTAGGCTGCCAATTTCACCACCGTGGGGGAAAACTCAGGGGAGTTCTGGTAGGCTGCCAATTTCACCACCGTGGGGGAAAACTCAGGGGAGTTCTCGTAGGCTGCCAGCAAAAATAGCCTCCATTTACAGGTTGCTTATGATTGCATTTCCCACTACTTTTGGATTATAATTGTAAGGCTCGTTTGAATGTCCTGCTTAATATAATGTTTGTGCCATCGTCTCAAATCAACTGCTTTATACTTTAAAAAACACTTCAACTTCAACCAGTAAAATGCTCTTTGGCTAGCTTTGCTACCAGCCTGTTAATGAGCGTTAGCATTCAAGCTAACAAGAGCTGCATTCAAAATACCAAACTATTAACAGTATTACATTGTCTACCGTTGCTATTAAATATTTTATTAACTTCAAGTACTAAAGGTAGTAGATTACAATTAGGGAAAACCTAAAACCCAAAGACAAAAACAATATCTAGACCTAGGGCCTATATCATCAGATCCTCTGAGGAACTTTGGTTGAACAAATTAACCCCTTTGGGGCTGGACATTTAATGAACTACACGGCAGGACCTGGTCAATGACCTGAAGAGAGCTGGGACCACAGTCTCAAAGAAAACCATTAGTAACACACTACGCCGTCATGGATTAAAATCCTGCAGCGCACGCAAGGTCCCCCTGCTCAAGCCAGCGCATGTCCAGGCCCGTCTGAAGTTTGCCAATGACCATCTGGATGATCCAGAGGAGGAATGGGAGAAGGTCATGTGGTCTGATGAGACAAAAATAGAGCTTTTTGGTCTAAACTCCACTCGCCGTGTTTGGAGGAAGAAGAAGGATGAGTACAACCCCAAGAACACCATCCCAACCGTGAAGCATGGAGGTGGAAAAATCATTATTTGGGGATGCTTTTCTGCAAAGGGGACAGAACGACTGCACCGTATTGAGGGGAGGATGGAAGGGGCCATGTATCGCGAGATCTTGGCCAACAACCTCCTTCCCTCAGTAAGAGCATTGAAGATGGGTCGTGGCTGGGTCTTCCAGCATGACAATGACCAGAAACACACAGCCAGGGCAACTAAGGAGTGGCTCAGTAAGAAGCATCTCAAGGTCCTGGAGTGGCCTAGCCAGTCTCCAGACCTGAACCCAATAGAAAATCTTTGGAGGGAGCTGAAAGTCCGTATTGCCCAGCGACAGCCCCGAAACCTGAAGGATCTGGAGAAGGTCTGTATGGAGGAGTGGGCCAAAATCCCTGCTGCGTGTGTGCAAACCTGGTCAAGACCTACAGGAAACGTATGATCTCTGTAATTGCAAACAAAGGTTTCTGTACCAAATATTAAGTTCTGCTTTTCTGATGTATCAAATACTTATGTCATGCAATAAAAAGCAAATTAATTACTTAAAAATCATACAATGTGATTTTCTGGATTTTTGTTTTAGATTCCGTCTCTCACAGTTGAAGTGTACCTATGATAAAAATTACAGACCACTGTATAACATTCTATTGGTTGCAAGAATTGTATATAATAATTTAAATTGAACAATTCTACGTTTTGAATCCGGCGTCGTTTTGCATGTCAGTTCATACACCATGTGCCATGGAATCGAAAATGTCTTCCCAACTATTTTGCAATCTATACAGCACAGCTGTCAATTGTTATGTCCTTGAAACTGGTCTAAAAAAAATGTATCAACATTTTCTTTAACCAATTTTGGTCTTTAATGCAGGGCCGACAGACAAGTTCCTTACCTTTTCCCCCTTCCATTTTTGCGGGTAATGCTGCAATTAGTTGGTTGTAATGTGGGTAGAGCAGACATTTCCATATAGTTTTGTTTAGCTGGCATTGTGACATACAGTGAGGGAAAAAAATATTTGATCCCCTGGCTGATTTTGTACGTTTTGCCACTGACAAAGAACGGTGAGGAATCAGCCCAGAAACTACATGGGAGGATCTTGTCAATGATCTCAAGGCAGCTGGGACCATAGTTCACCAAGGAAAACAATTGGTAACACACACGCCCTTTAAGGACTGAAATCCTGCAGCGCCCCGCAAAGGGCCCCCTGCTCAAGAAAGCACATATACAGGGCGGTCTGAAGTTTGCCAAAGAACATCTGAATTTATTCAGAGGAGAACTGGGTGAAAGTGTTGTGGTCAGATGAGACCAAAATCGAGCTCTTTGGCATCAACTCAACTCGCCGTGTTTGGAGGAGGAGGAATGCTGCCTATGACCCCAAGAACACCATCCCCACCGTCAAACATGGAGGTTGGGAAAAATATCTTTGGGGGTGTTTTTCTACTAAGGGGGCAGGACAATACTTCACCACATAAAGGGACGATGTGACGGGGGCCATGTACCGTCAAAACTTGGGTGAGAACCTCCTTCCCTCCAGCCAGGCAAATTTAAAATGGGTCGTGGGTGGGTATTCCGCATGACAATGACCCAAAACACACGGCCAAGGCAAAAAAAGGAGTGGCTCAAGAAGAAGCCATTAAGGTCCTGGAGTGGCCTAGCCAGTCCCCCAACCTTATCCCATAGAAAATCTGTGGAGGGAGCTGAAGGTTTGAGTTGTGCCAAACGCGCCGAACCTTAATGACTTAGAGATCTGCAAAAAGATGGAACAAATCACTCCTGCAAATGTGTTTGAAACCTTGTCCGCCCCCGACTAATTTTTAAGAAAACTTTTTTTTGGTCCCACATCACCACGACTATCATGGTCCAAACACACTCAAGACAATCATGAAGAGCGCCCAAATCCTATTCCCCAGGAGACTGAAAAATTTGGCATGGGTCCCTCAGAAATCCTCATAAAATTATACAGCTTCAACCATCGAGAGCTCCCGACTGGTTGCATCACCGCCTGGTATGGCAAACTGCTTGGCATCCGACCCAAGCACTACATAGGGTAGTGCGTACGGCCCCAGTACGATCAATGGGGGCCAAGCTTCCTGCCATCCAGGCCTTCTAATACCAGGCGGTGTCAGAGGAAGGCCCCTCAAACTTGTCAAGACTCCAGCCCACCCTAGTCATAGACTGTTTCTCTCTGCTACCGCACGGGCAAAGCGGTAACGGAGTGCCAGTCTAGGTCCAAATACTTTTCTCAACAGCTTCTACTAAAACCTCTACCCCAAACCATAGACCTCCTGAAAAGCTAATCAAAGTGGCTACGCCGGACTATTTGCAAACCGGAACCGCCCAACCCCCCCCAGCTTTACATATATGCCTCCTACTGTTTATTTTATTTGACTTTTCCTGCTCTTTTTTCTTTTCTCACACTGAAAAATTTTTTTTGTTGATTGTTTTATTTTACTTTCTTTTTTATTAAAATAAATGCCTGTGGGTTTACGGGCTGTAATAAGTCATTTCCCCCAAAAAACTGTAATGTCTGCACCTGTTGTAATTCGGCGCAATGTGGCCAATAAAATTAGATTCGATTTGAAACCTATGGATGCAAGGATTGGGACCATCCATGAATCACCATTATAGTTTTAAAAAAACCATGTGAGGCAATACAGTGTTGGTTTACATTTACATTGTTTCCTAAACATGGGAGTAAAAGAAGCTTTTATTTTGGGATCTTGATGGGGTAAACAGTTGAACTAAGCTCAGAGTATGTGTTATATTCTTCAAGATCAATGGCTATTAGAAATAATGTAAAAGTTCCAAATATGGATGTGCAACTACAGATTCACTTTAACACCACCCATCAGTTTCAACAACTGCAGAGTGTGCCTCTGTTCTTTAGACAGTACTTACTATGTTAATCAGTGCCCGGTTTCTCAAAACCATCTTACGGCTAGTTCTCATTAGAACGCATTGATGCCTTAAGATGCCTTTGGAAACGGAACCAGAAAAAAATTAAATTTCCTAGTTTCCTCCTCTTCTCTTCCTCCCTCCTCCTTTTTCGATTGACAGTCATCTCCTCCCTCCTCCTCTTCACTCCAAAAACGGAGCCCTCCCTCCGTCTTTCACTCTGAAGCGTCCTTCCTCTTCTTTCACTGTAACATCCTCCCTCCTCTTCACTCTAAACCGTCTTCCCTCTTCTTTCACTTCAACATCCTTTCTCTTCTTTTTCTTTTTTTTCACGGTAACAAGCCTCACCCTCTACTTGTTTTTGTCATTGTAACTCCTCCTCTTTCCACTCTGAACCGTCTTCCTCTTCTTTCACTGAACATCCTCCTCTTTCACTCCTCTGAACGCGTCTTCCCTCTTCTTTCACTGTACCATCCTCCTCTTCTTTCACTGTAACCATCCTTCCTCTTTTCACTCTGAACGCGTCTTCCTCTTCTTTTACTGTAACTCCTCCTCCTCCCCTCTTCCCCTCTGAACGCGTCGTCCTCCTCTTTCAACTGTAACAGCTCCTCTATCTCTGATCCTCTTCTTTCAACTGTAACAAAAACTCCTCCTCCTCTTTCACCTACGCGTCTTTGCCTCTTCTTTTTTCACTGTACATCCTCCTCTTCTTTCACTCTGAACGCGACTTCCTCTTCTTTTACTGTAACATCCCCTCCTCTTCTTTCACTCTGAACTCGTCTTTTCTCTTTCTTCTTTCACGGTAACAACAGCTTCACCCTCTCCCTGTTTTTTGTATTGTAACCTCCCCTCCTCTTCCTTCTCTCTCCTCTTTCAACTAGCGCTTCTTTCTCCGTGCCCAGCAGACCTCTCTCTTTAGCAGGAGGAGAGTAGCTTATTAGGTCTCCTGCATTGTCGGGGATATTTAGCTTCTAACCTAGCTTATGCTAACTTTAACCGGCCAGCTAGGCTGACCATACAACAACACCGTAATATGAAATTACATGGGATAACTAACTTATACGACAGAAGTGGGTTTAAAACACAGTGGCTAATATACACGAAATCGTCTAAAAGAGCTTTTTTAATTGTTTCGGCTATTTTGTCTAGGCAAGCTAACCGGGTGGTCTGACTAACTGTTGCTTTGCTGTTGAAAGAAGCGTCCCGTCCACTAGATTTTACGTCACACTAGCAGCATAGCCTTAAAGTGCCACATCGCCGATCTGCTTGACTGGAGTGGGTAAACATATCACACAGTAAAATATATGATGAACTATAACATTTGTTGTCAACCTTCAATTCTTGCACATTTCCTCATAAAAGTATGTATTTTACGAACTCCTAAACTTGACCAATCAGATGTCCCGTTAAAAAACACCATATCCCTCGGTGATGAAGGCAGCCAATGGCCTGCTTCTGTCTCTGAAGTAACCCTACTACAATCCTCTTTTGAAACTGCTGTTGATGAAAAAACAGATATATCTAGCTCCCGAAGACCTGAAATAAGATAAATATGTTTTCGGAGTGTCCTTGAAATATCCAGCATCAATACGAATTGTCCTTGATAGAATGAAGAGGTAACTCCATGGCCCATTTATCAAATGTAATGAAAGGCTGCCATGTTAAGTTTGAAAGCCAGCCACTACTGTAAATTGTTCCAATGTGTGTTTCATTATCTAGTGCTCTCTCTGTCAAGTGAATTGAATTTGAATCATTTTTTCATGATAATAGTTTCTCATTTCAAAAAAGTAACTAGCTGCAGGCTTAAAGAAACATTCCAATCATATATTTTGCACGAAACCCCAATAAAAAGCATGTATCTAAAGGAAGTGTTGTGTTGTCAGGTCTGCTATAATGGAGGTTTAGAACGACAGCACATATTAACCAGTACTATGGCATAGCCTACACATATATGTATACCTTGCAGTACAATCTTCTACTCTAAAAAAAAAACATTTGTAACAATTTGCTGTGCATAAATACCAGAGTTTGATTTCTAAACCAGAGTGAGTTCTCAAATAGCAGCTTGACCATACCATGGTGGGCATATGTTGGATGCATTGGAATATAAGACTGGAGACGATAAAGATGCCTTTATGGATTATGAAAAACTGTTGGGAGATGAATGTTGAATTTCAAATACTAATTTCAGTGAATGTGAGTATATTTAGTGGTTTTTCATGATGCACTTTCCTACTAACCTTCTAAAAGTCGACGTGCCAAAATATTGCCGATGCCGTTCATTAGTTCTACGTAACTAATGAACGAGACAATGTTTTCCATACTGTACTTTCATACATATACATGTGAAACAAAGAACACCATCTACAAAAAAACTGTTTCACACCATTTATTTCAACGATTAAAGAGCAGGTCCAGTTCTGTCGCTTGCTTTTACACTCAGAAAAAATAACGCAAGCAACTGACAGCAGCTGCCCTCTGTTTACTCTCCCGTGCAGTCCTAAATCCAGCCATCTGAAAACTCCAAACAGCTCTCGAGGCGCCCGCATGGTACTCTAAAAGCACACCGTTGCCGCATTTCAGCGTTGTGGGGAGGACACCCCCTGTCCGTGGCGGCTCCTGAAAAAATCTCAGGGGGCAATTTTTCCTCTGATGATTTAGGTGACCAACACAATTTAAAAAAAAGATTGTCCAGGCACACACCATGAATACGGGGCAGCATATAAGTCAAATAACCAGAAGCATTTATTGACTGATCTCAAAAGTGTTGGCTTACCAGGGTTGGTGAGCCCTCAGTTTCCTCTTTGCCCTCGCAAAGAGCTACCTCAAACACTCTCCCTCCGCGAAACTTCACGTACACCGCTGTAATTCTCCTTCTTAGTCTTTGGCGGTTCTTGCTAATGTCGTAGTAAATATATTTGTTATAGTGAATATGAATATGATATTTTGATTAAAATGTTTGTGCAATATCTATTTAGGTCAGGAGCTGGTTATAAGTTCTGTTCCTATCCAATAACAAATGGGCAAAAAGGGGGTCCTATCTTGTCAGCCGTCAGCAGGTGGCCAAGGACAACACCCGACGCCATAGGCCTCTCTCCGTTCTCCAACTCACGAAGTTTCTTGCTCTGATGACACACAGCACACACAAACACAAACACAAACACAACATCACACATCTCACTGTTAACACCCAGCCCACCCCCACACCTCATCACTGTTAAACACACACACACCACACACAAAAAATCCCCTCTCTTAGGGCTGAACATCTTGAAGACCGAGAACCCCCGACTCAGAGCCAATGCAACCAGTGACCAGTAGCCTGGAGGTGACCTCCTCGCCAACTCATCATGGAGGACCCATCAGAAGATCAGAACTGACTAGATTGAACCTACTTCATTTATGCATTAAAAATGTCTGCACACAATGTTTCGGGGCTCTTCTTTCTTCAGATAATAAAATAATAATAATAATAAGAATATTCCTTTAGCAGACGGCTTTTATCCAAAGCGCGTACAGTCCATGCGTGCATACATTTTTTGTGTATTGTGGTCCCGGGGATCGAACCACTACCTTGGTCGTTTTACAAGCACCATGCCCTCTCCCAGCCTGAGCTACAGAAAGTGATACTCATGGATGCGCATTGCAATGTAAAATGTCAACAAAAACAATTGGGAAGACACCACGTTCATTTTGGAGACATGTTTTGACATTAAACTGTAGATGCGACGCTACTCAAATAAAACATTTTAGCTGGCTAGCTAATCATCTTAGCTAAATGTGGGGCAAAACAATTCAGTTTATTTACGTTAATTTGAGATTGGGGTGAAAAAAGAAATCGAGTTTACATAGTGATACTGTACGATATAACTGTAAATTGACATATCGCAATATTTTTAGCGCTAGTTGGCTGTACCTGCACCAAAACACCATAATTGTTCCTTCTAGCTTGTTCTCAATCTTTCAATTGGGAGCCAATTTGTTTTTTCAAGCACTTTTTATTTCCATGACTGATCAAAACTCGTTCTCATGGCTTTCTGTCCCTCTGCAACAGACATATGGGTGCGCAATAAAATCACAGTATCGCGAATCGCAATAACGTATATAAATCAATGAGACTCGCAATGCGATGCATATATCTCTTATCGTGAGGTTCCTGGCACTTCCCAGCCCAAGTTCATTTGCCACAACAATCTCTTCGCTAGCAAACGCGATGTCTCCTCCAAAACGGCAATTTGTCTCCAGCATGTGTACTTTTTGACGTTCTATGGCATCTCCACTTTCCCAAGCATATAATGACCACATGTAATATTTTGGTAAGTGATGCAATAGTGAACTATGTAGGGCCACAGGATGGTAAAATATTGTAGCTGCAGCAATTTCTCTTATCTGATATGGTAAAGTATGGGGGCGTAATTTATAGCTCCCTAAGAGTTTGACGAACTGGGTCCCTGAACGCGATTCCATATATAGTTTACCTCTGAATAAACTGCCTTTATTACCACCATATCCACCCTTTCAAAGTCCACTTGGGCTCAGTTGGTTCTCCAGTAAACTTTGATTATCAACACTAACCTCATCGGTGTGGCGGCGACAGCTAGCCTGTATCCCTCATATCCAGTTGATTAGAGTGGCATGTCTTTTTTTCGTTCGTACCAATTTTTTGGAAAATCCTCGGGTGTAGGACTTTCCTTCGCCTTTAGTAAACCTGTTGAATTATTTAAATTGTGGTCTGGGGTCCTATTTGTTTCGTTGCCAATTTATCTTCCATTTGTTTCGCCGACAAAAGGAACTAGTTTCAACAATCCCCACTCTTTCCTCCAACGTTCATGGTTACGTACGTATGACGAAAGCGCGTTAAGTGCAAGCCCACAGACACCCGTGAGATTGTATTGAAGGCTCTGAAATTTGAAAAAAATAGATTTTTTTTACATGGGAGTCATGACAGACTTCTGGGCGATTTTCAACCTGAAACTGAAATCGCCCAAAGTGTGGGGGGGGAGCCTTTTGAACAAACGACTTTAGCCTGAATTCGACATTTAGTGGCGTGTGGCACTGTGGCAGATCAGAGAGAAACGTATAGATTACAACACTGATACGATGTTGCCTGTGATATAATTGATTAGAAAACAAATCCCTTCTTTTCCCGTGTGGCAGTGCGTCGCCCTTCGCCCTATTGAACAGGCCGCCCCTGCCCTGTCTCCCGTGAAAGTTGCGAGGTTGCGCCCCTTCAAAATAGCACTTTTTTAGGTCTGCTCAATATCATTTGCCATTTCCGAGAGCACCGTTTATTTTTCACTGAAGCAATGAATCCATGACAACACATCATAACAACAGAGTAGTTGATAAGTCCTTAGTTTATGAGTTATGCTCAGGAAAACTATTGGCTAATCTATACTTCCATATTCCAAATCCTAATTCTTGAAGACTTGAAAATCTGACAGACAATGTTTTTTTCTGTAGATAAAGATTAACCTACCTAATCGTATTATTATCTGTAGTAGAAAGCATGGGTTAGAGAAGCCTAAACATAAAAACTCATAATAAATTTAAATGCAACATCTCCATATGGCCGCTAATGTAAACTCCTAACATTGATTTATCCTTCAATAAGATGTGCAATTGGTACTATTAAATGTGCTTCTTGCTAAATGCCTCTTAAGCAGTTTGACGTTATTGTTGATGTTGGGGCGCACCCATTTGGCTGTCCCAGGCGTCTCCCAGGGTATGGGAGGAATGGCCTGCAGGGATGTAGCTCAGTTGGTAAGTGCATTTCACATTTGCAACGCCAGGGGTTGTGGTTCGATTCCAGTATAAAAAAATATTTAAATGTATGCCTCACTAACTGACGAGTCCGCTTTGGATAAGAGCGTGTTCTGCTAATACTAAAGTAATGAGTCTTGTCCTGGAAAAGAAACTGAGGGATTTTCCGCTACATGGCTGCAGCAGTCAAACCTTTCTATAATTGTAAAAAAATAATGAAAAAAAAAATTCAAGGTTGGGGGTTAGGCATTTGGTTGTCATAGCATAGCATTATGGTTAGCATAGCATATGGTTAGGTCATAGCATTTGGTTAGCATAGCATTATGGTTATCAATAGCATTATGGTTAGCGTGTGGTTAAGGTGGGGTTTACAATATGGTTAGCATAGCATAGCATTGTGGTTAGCATAGCATAGCAATTATGGTTAGCAAGCATAGCCTTATGGTTAGCAGTGTGGTTAAGGTTTGGGTTTCGAGCATTATTGTTAGCATAGCATAGCTTTGGTTAGCATTGTGTTTAAGTTAGGTTTAAAACAGATTTTATGAGCACTAACCTATGCTCTTAAGGGGAAAGTAATCTAAAAGAAAGCAACTGAAGTAATGCGATTACGTTACTGGAGTTGGGGAATCCAACAGTTACGTTATGATATGACACTTTTGGACAGGTAAACTAGTACCTGTAAAGACTCCTTTAGAAGTAACCTAACCCAACCCTGGATCCAGTATATGGTCCTCTCCATGGGTGGGAGATGGATATTAAAGCCTGGATCAACACTCTCTTTAGATGACTGACTTGTTGACTGAATTGATTCCATTCAATCCTTCCCATTCCCTCCTCAGCCAGAAGCGGTGATAGGTTACACAATGGGTTTAGGAAGTAACTATTTATGTCCCCTTAGCAGTTCATCCGATCACGTGAGTCAAAAGTCTCTCTGAACATGTTCCATCTCTAGTTAACGTTTACATTAGTGCAATTGGTCCCATTGATATTTGTGTATTTCTCTCCCCTTTTGGCTGTATTAAGTTAATATATCCCCTCGGCACACACATTTGTACTGTTAGTATGAAGGCCATTGTGTAGATTTACTTTTCCCCACTCATTCCCCCAACTCTTTACATTGCTTATGCATATTCTTGTGGCCTGACTGATGGACAAAACTGAGGTAGATTGGCCGTTCCACGCAGAAGTCATGGAACATTACCAATGTATATTTTGTCAGCTTCTGTTTGAAACAGGAGTAGGTGATTTGAGTCATGCTTATTTCAGTTGTGGAATAAGACAATTAGCACTTGATGTTGTCAAGAAATACTGAGTATGTAAATCGTTAATAAATTGTTTCATTAGACCAATTTTTTATCCTGCGTCCACGTGTAAGCTGGCAAAAGTACGTTGAAATTTAAGTTGTTTTCAAGTTGTCTCTTCACCTTTCAACCACACTGAACTTAGATGGACGTCGGTGATAGTCCTGTGCTAGGTCCACACGTTTAAACGTGTGCGAATCATAACCAATATCCATACCCGTTTTGGGATATATGAAAAACATAAAATGTAACGTTTTATGTATTAAATGTCATGATTCGTGTGAAAACTGAGTTTTAAAACTGGATTTGGCTAGGTTTATGTAAACTTCACAGCTTCAACTTTATATTGAAAAACTAAACATTAAATGTACTATCAACACAAACATGTGCCACATAGTAAATCATAGTACTCACACAACTGTATTTATTTAAACAACCACCGTTATTAACTGCACAAGCAACCAAAAACCCTGTTTTGTTTTGACCTGGCAAAATCACTGATATCCATGTAAGGGGGAAATCAGCTTGCGTGTTGACACTACTAACACAACTAAAACCACATGGAAATGGGAGATATCTTTTACCCTCACTGGTTTAGAGACAACCTGGTGTAACACAACTCTTTTTGTTAATCATTTTTTTATTAATCGGCATTAACTCTTTCAATTCAGAGACTGGATTTTTCCACCGATGAGGATAATATCCATATCACGCTGAAATCAATAGAACAGGTGGAAAACGTTTAGGTCTACATTGTGACAATTTCATTGATTATCCTACACCCTACCTAATAACACGTTCCATCAATCTATGTTATTTTTGTTCAGGCAGAACGTACTTTCCCCAATCATTCACCCCCAGCTTTTAACATTGCTTATGCAGATTGTGGTGGCCTGACTGTGCCCAGACTGTCAACTCCGAACACAAAAACGCCCATCCTGCAGATCCCTAACCTAATTCGAGCACTTGTTACTCTTTGTCATCCAGACCTAATGCAGCTTGATCGATGACAGAAGTCACCTTTAAGTGCAGGTGTAACTAGGCCGTAGATTTCCCTATCCATTACTTTGAGGGTTTTAATATAATATGACTAATGTGTTTTTATTTCTTCTGTGTTGGAGGGGCCGTCAAAAGAAATGAACGGCAAGGCCACAGAACCTGAACATATGCAGGGCTTGGAAGACCACCTCAACATTCCCTTGGTAGAGCGGGGGGTATTGTTAACCAAGGCCACCACGCCGTTCAGCAGGCTTGAAAAGTGGATGGATCTGTTTGATCCATTTGTTTTGTTTCAGTTTTCAGTAGTTTTAATCCTTTATGTTGTTGATTTCAACATTTAAAATAAAACAGTAAAAAATGCACTGGATTGGTTGAAGTCGGTAATTGGGTTAATTTGTTTTGCATGATGTTAAAGTAACAATCAAGCTTTTTTATAACAGCACATTTCAGGACATGGATGCAACACAACTGTGCTTCACAGGAAAAAACTAATAAAAACTATGAAACGAAACACTGAAATATTTACGACAACAACACAAGAGAATAAAACTAAAGAATATCAAACGAAAGCTTAAAATACAAAAGAGCATCGGTAAGGAAATACATTGGTTAAACATAAGAAATGATGTAATATCCATCCCAAAATATAAGCTGGTTTTACTACACTGTTTATAAACAATATAAGTTGTGGAATGAGAGAAGTGGATAAGAAGGAGAGGCAACAAATAATCTGTTTAATCACATAATTATATGATTAACTAAATGTTACATAAAATGCAAATATGAATATAAATATCAAAACCAAATTACACCCCCCTTTGTTAATATGTATTGCAATAATTAAACTAAGGTGAGGCATGGGATAATGAAAAAACATGTATATTTTGTCAAGGCTGATGTTTTGAAATATGAGTAGGTGATTTGAGTCTGCTTCGTCAGTCGTGGAATAAAGACAATTAGCACTTAAATGTGGTAAAGAAATATTGGAGTGATGTAGGTTGTTTAATAAAACGATCATAGACCAATTAATGATACTGGGTCTATGTGCATAGACTGCAATACGTTGAATTTACGATGTTTTTTCAAACCTTTTCACCTTTCAACCATAAACCAAACATAGATTGCTTAGGGCATAGTCTTCTTTGTCCTTCTTTTCAAACGTCTTTTAATGACATTTTGCTAGGTGGGAAATCCCAATGTCAAAACACAGTTTCACATGTCAAATCAATAAGCAATATGCAGAAACAGTTTGTGATAAAATCGAAAACATAAACATAAAATGTATTAATCGACAACAACATGTTCACAATATAATCATAATACATATCCCTCGTAATGAAGGCAGCCAATGGCCCTGGTTTCTATCTACAATTTAACTTCTTGTTAAACGTCTGTCTGATTGGAGACCAGAAATATTAGCTAGCTCCCAGACTGAATAAGATAAATATAATGTTTCGGTGCAACTCTTGAAAGATTCACGCATGCAATCCGAATGGTCTTGATGTATGAAGAGGTAACTCCATCGACATTTTAATCAAATGTATTGAAAGCTTCAATGTTACAGTTTGAATAGCCTAGCCAGCTACTGTAAATGTCAATTTGGTGTTTCATAGCTCGCTATCCTTCTGTCAGTGAATTGAATTTGAGAATATGTTTTGTCATGATTATATGTCCATTTCAAGTAAACTAGCTGGCAGGCTTAAGAAAACTTCCAATAATATACCTTTGCATAGACCCAAATAAAGCCATGTTATATATAAAGAAGTGGTGTTGTATCAAATCTGCTAGAATGGAGTTTTTAAAAATGACAAGCTAAATATTAGCCTGACCCTGCCAGCCGTTCTGTACCTTGTCACAACACCCTGGATTTATTGACCTCTGCCTGCCTGAGACTGCCTGCCGTTCGTACGTTTTGGACTCGATCTGGATTACTGATCTCTTCCTGCCCTGACCTGTTGTTTACCTGCCCCCTGATTTTTGCAATACCTTTTGTTACTTCGACCTGTCACATCTGACAGTCTTCTCCTGGGATTGTTTGGAAAACTGATACTGGTTACATACTATATTGACCAAGATAGGTTGTTGATTTTGCACCATATTGTCGGTCCATTTGTTCATTGTTTTTGCAATATGTTCAATTCAAATAAGCTTATTTATACAGCACATTTCAGATACATTGATGCGACACACATGCGCTTCAAGGAAAAATACTAAATAAAACATGAAATAAAAACTGAAATATTTACAAACAACAATCGCAAGGATTAAAAAAAACTAAAGAATAACAATAAGAAGCTGAAAGACTAAAGAGCATCTCAGGCAATAACATTGGTTAAAACGTATATATGATGTAATATCCTCCCCCAAGTATAAGCTTGTTTTACTACATTGTAAACAAAAGATTGTGCCAATAAAATTCAGTTAGTCGCTAAATGATGTGATTAGTAAATGTTACATTACATTGAACATTATGAAATTCAAAACCGAAACCCCATTGTTATATGTATTGGCAAAATTCACTTCAAATAGGGAGTCATGGAATAATTAAACAATGTATCTTTTGTCAAGGCTGGTGTTTTGAGATAGAAGTAGTGATTGAGTCATGCTTCCTTCATAGTGAATAAAGACAATTAGCACTTGATGTTGTAAAGAAATACTGGAGTGATGTAGATTTTTCTACAATTGTTCATAGAGAGACCAATTTTCTATACTGCGTCAAATGTTTATAGGCTCAAGTACGTTGAAATAGAAGTTATTTTGAGTCGTTGAAACAACGACCTGAGAATTCTTCAACTTTTCACTTTCAATCAACCAAAACAGAACATAGATTGGACCTCGGGCATAGTCTCTTTTCACTACATTTTGCAAGGTGGGTACTGCCCAATGTCAAAACACAGTTTTAACGTGTCCCAAATCAATAACCATTACTGCCGAACATTTGTGAAAATGGAAAACCTAAACATAAAATGTCTATCAAACACAACAATGCCACAATAGTATCATAATACTTGTAATTTTTTTTTAAACAGCACCTTATAAACTGCACAAGCACCAAAACACTGTTTGTTTGGACAAGTGGCAATAAATCCTAATATCGATTAGGGGAGATCAGGATGTACGTGCTGTTTGAAAACCTTAACACAACTAAAAAAACACATGGAAATGGGAGATATCTTTTACCTCACTTGGTTAGAGGACAACCTCAGAAGACAGTCAGCTACGTGATGGCTTTACATTTAGGGTCCCCAAAACGAGAGAAACTTAACAACTATATTTTGTGTTTTATGTTAAACCATAAAAGTACTCGTTTAGGGTTCTACATGTGCAAATTCATTAAAATCTTCCACTACAATGTTAAAACTTAATTCATTGAATATCATGAAACAACTCCTGTATGGACTTGCTGATGTTTTTCAATCAGAGCTCTTTCCCAGCATTTCTCTTCCCACATTAAGCACGCAAAGTTTCCCCCTCTTCCTGTGTATGTTCTCCTGGTGTATAGTCAACAGCTAGATGTAACCAAACTCTTTTCACTTCAGCACATCTATAAGGTTTCTATCTTCCTCTCCTCCAGTGTTGTGTTCTCAAATGTATACCAATGAGGTTGCTTGAGTGAGTAAAACTCTTCCCCCATTGATCACAGCTATAAGGTTTTCTCGCCTGTGTGGTTCTCTCTGGTGTGATTTTAAATATTTGGGATGAAACAAAACTCTTTTCCTCTCACAGTCATAGCAGTGGTAAGGTTCTCTCCTGTGTGTGTTTCTCTTGGTGTATAGTCAGCTGGCTAGTGAGTAAAACTCTTCCCACATTTGATCACAGCTATATGGTTTCTCTAGTGCGTTCTCAAATGACCATCAGGTTACTTGAGTGAGCAAAGATCTTGCCCACATTGATCACACAGTAAAGGTTCTCCCCTTTGTGTGGGTTTTTCTGGTGGTGATTTCAATAGTTGGATGAAACAAAACTCTTTCCACAGTCAGAGCAGTGGTAAGGTTTTTGCTATTATTGTGTGTCTCTCTTTGTGTGATTTTAATATTGGGGAAAACAAAACTCTTCGCACAGTCAGAGCAGTGGTAAGGGTGGTCTCTCCTGTGTGTTTTTCTCGGTTATAAGTCAGCTGGCTAGATGTAGTAAAACTCAACTCGTTCCCACATTGATCACAGCTATAAGGTTTCTCTCCTGAAGGATTCTCTTGATGTCTATTAAGTCTGTTGAAGAGGTGAATCTCTTCCCACAGTCAGAGCATGTGAGATTTCTTCCCTGTGGGTTTTCCGCTGGTGTTTTCTTCTGAGGTGTTCTGATCTTGAGGGACCTTCTCTGTTCTCTGGCTCCTCAGCTTCCATGATGTGTTGAGGCTCCCCATCCCCAGAGGATCCCCGATAGTCACGTCTCGCTCCTGCGTTAACAACAAGTCAGACAGTGTTAAAAAAGGCCAACAACAGCAGAAATCCCACTTTTTATTTTTAGCTAAAAGGTGATGCCCTATGTTGTACAAATGTAATCTGGAAATGAATGTTAAATGCGCTTTAAAAACTTTTTTGACTATTGGTCTTAATAACAACTGAGCAACAACATTAAATCTAGGATGTTGAATGGTCCATATTATTAACAGCAGTTTTATTTAGAAGTAATAACCTGGTAAATCTAGGATGTTGATTGGTCCCAACTGGTGAACACAGTTTTATTTAGAAAGTAATAACCTGTAATCTAGAGTTGAATGGTCCCAGATGATGGAATTCATTTTTATTAGAGGTAATAACCCTGGTAAATCTAAGATGTTTGAATGGTCCCAGATGATGACAGCAGTTTAGTTAGAAGTAATAACCTGGTAAAATCTAAGATGTTGATTGGTCCATGATGTGAACAGCATTTTATTTAGAAAGTAATAACCTGGTAAATCTAGGATTTTAATGGTCCCAGATGGGAACAGCATTTTATTTAGAAGTAATAGACCTGGTAAATCTGGATGTTGAATGGTCCAGATGGGAACAGCGTTGTTTTCCCCACCACGGGGGCCTATGTCCTGTTTATGACGTGGACTCTGAGTCATCAGGTTGCCATTGGCTGCATGGGCTGTTTGTGGGTTTCACTCTGGGTTGGTAGACAAACAGAGAGGGGAAGAGTCTCTCCTATGTTCCCAGTGGCTGATAAATACAGGGGCGATCCAGGATTGGTTCTCCCTTTTAGTTTTAACACTAATGCTATACTGTATAATGGGTCTTTTGTGACATTGGGATCACATTTTCTAAAAACCATTTAAATGCAGTCGCACATGTGAACTTACAGGAATAAAATCATTACAAACTGTGGGTTCGAGCCCTGAATTCGATTGGCTGACGCCGTGGTATATCAGACCACGGGTATACGAAACCTTTATTTTTACTGCTCTAATTATGTTGTTGGTAACCAGTTCATAAAGCAATAAGGCACCTCGTGGGTTTGTGGTATAACGGCCAATTGGCAATGCGTTGTGCCTAAAAACGCCCGTAAGCATTGCCACGCTGACGATACACAACAATCTTCTCTTTCTTCCCCCTTCTGATAACCAGTGGCAATCGCATCTCTGCATGTCTGGCAGACATTCAGTATGGATGACGGTCACCACCTTCAAGCTGAACCCTGGCAAACGGAGCGCTCTTCCTCCCGGGGAAGGACTGCCCGTTTCCATGATCTCGCCATCACACGGTTGACAACTCCGCTTGTCCTCCTCCCGAGTGCGAAGAGCCTAGGGCTACCCTGGAACAACACCCTGTTCGTTCTCACGCCAACAATCAATGCGGTGACCTTGACCCCGCTCCTGCAGGTTCATGCTCTACAAACATTCGGAGAGTACGTACGACCCTGCCCTTACACGAGGAAGCGGCACAGGTCCAATCCGGCACTTGTCGCTCTCCCGTCTGGACTACTTGCAATAGCTGTTGGCTGGCCTCCCTGCCTGTGCCATTAAAAAACCCCTACAACTCATCCAGAATGCCGCAGGCCCGTCTGGTGTTCCACCTTTCCCAAGTTCTTCCGTCACCCCCCTCCTCCTCAACTCTCGCCACTGGCTTCCATTTGAAGCTCGCATCCGCTACAAGACCATGGTGCCTTGCCTATGGAGCAGTGAGGGGACGGCACCATCTTTACCTTCAGGCTCTCTGATCAGTCCCACAACACCCAACTAGGGCATTGCTTTTCAATCCACCTCTGGCCTGCTGGCTCCCCCTTCCTCTGCTGAGCATAGCTTCCCCCCGCTCAGCCCGTCAAAACTGTTCGCTGCTCTGTGGCACCAGCCAAATTTGGGTGGAAACAAGCTTCCCTCACGACGCCAGTACAGCGGAGTCACTCACCACCTTCCGGATACATTTGAAACCCCACCTCTTTAAGGAATACCCTGGATAGGATAAAGTTTCCTTCTAACCCCCCCCCCCCCCCCCCCCCAATTGTAAAGTGGTTTATCCCCTGGCTATAGGGGTGACGCACCAATTTTGCGAGTCGCTCTGGCTAAGAGCGTCTGCTAAATGAGTTAATGGGCCCTTGGCAAGGCACTTAAACCTAATGGCTCCTGTAAGTCCGCTCTGGATAAGAGCGTCCTGCTAAATGACTAAAATGTTAATGTTAAAATGGTAGATTGGCCATATACCACACTCCCCCTCATGTCTTATTGCTTAAATATACACTGAGTGTACAAAACGTTTCTCTTTCCATGACTGGACTGGCCACAATTGAATCCATGTGAAAGCTATGATCCTTATTTATGGCCACTTGTTAATCCACCTCTAATCATGTTTGATGAAAGGGAGGAGACGGGTTTAAAACCCTAGAGTTGATGTCCTGCACCTCTGGTGAAATCTAATTTACAAATGTACAAACAAATACCTATTGCAGGACCCATAACTTCACTACCAATAACATAGACCACTGCATGTCCCCTAACTTCAACAACAATAACACAGACCGACTGTAGGACCCATAACTTCACCTAACAACATATACCTACTGTAGGACAATAACTTCACCTAAATTAACATAACCCTACTGTAGGACCCATAACTTCACCTAACTTAACATAGACCTCTGTAGGACCCATAACTTCCACCTAAACAACATAGACCTACCTGTAGGACCCTAACTTCACTAACATTACCATAACCTATTGTGCAGGACCCAGAACTTCACCGAACATTAACATAGACCTATTGCGGACCCATAACTTCCCTAACAACCACATAGACCTACTGTAGGACCCATAACTCACCTAACAAGAACATGACCTACTGTAGGACGCCATACCTTCACCTAACAACAGAGACCACTGTAGGACCCATAACTTTCACCTAACAACAACATAGACCTAGTACTGTAGGACCCTAACTTCACACCTAACAATAACCAGACCTACTGTAGGACCCATCTTTCACCTAACAACATATACATACTGTAGGGCCCATACTACCTAACAATAAACATAGACCTACGTAGACCCCATAACTTCACCTAACAATAACATAGACCTACTTTAGGGACCATAAATTCACCTAAACAACCTAGACCTACTGTAGGACCCCATAACTTCACTAACACTAAACCTACGGTAGGACCCATAACTTCACCTAAACATAGACCTACTGTAGAACCCATAACTTCACCAACATTAACATAGACCTACTGTAGGACCCATAACTTCACCTCACCTAACATTAATAGACTCCTGTAGACCCTAACTTCACCTAAACAACTGACCTACTGTAGGACCCAAACTTCACCTAACACTACCATAGACCCTACTGTAGGACGCCATAACTTCGCCTAACAATAACACATGACCTACTGTAGACCCATAACTTCACCTAACCATTAACATAGACCACTGTAGGACCCATAACTTGGTGGTCACCTAACATTAACATAGGACCTACTGTAGGACCCATATTTACCTACACATAGACCTACTGTAGACCCATAAACTTCATCACCTAACATAACATAGACCTCTGTAGGACCATAACTTCCCCCACAACAACCTAGACCTACTGTGGACCCATCTTCATTCATCACCTAACAACAACATAAGACCTACTGTAGGACCCATAACTTACTTCACCTAACAAAGAACATAGACCCTACTGTTAGGACCCATAACTTCACCTAACATAACCTAGAACCTACTGTAGGAGGACCATACTTTCACCTAACAACATAGACCTACTGTAGGACACATAACTTCCACTAACAACATAGACCCCTACTGGGACCCATACTTCACCCTAACAACAAAATAGACCCTCTGTTAGGACATAACTCATCAACCTAACAATAACATAGACCTACTGTAGAACCCATACTCTTCCACCTAACACATACCTACTGTGGACCCATAACTTCCCTACACTAACACATACCTACTGTAGGACCCAATTTTAATACTTTGAAATAATCCCACTAAGGCTATCTGTAATTTGTTGTCTCTAATGTCCCTGATAAAGGAAAAATCAGTGGGGAAAAAAAGTATTTATCAGGCCACCAATTGTTGCAGTTCTCCCACTTAAAAAAAGATGAGAGATGGCCTTAATTTTTTCATCATAGTACACGGTCACTATGACAGACAAATTGGAAAAAAAAATTCCATAAAGTCACATTGTAGGATTTTTTAATGATTTATTTGCAAATTATGTGTGGAAAATAAGTATTTTGTCACCTACAAAACAAGCAAGATTTCCTGCTCTCACAGGCAGCCTGTAACTTCTTCTTTAAGAGGCTCTCCTGTCTCCCCGTCGTTCCTGTAATTAATGGCACCTGTTTGAACTTGTTATCAGTATAAAATACACCTGGTCCACAACCACCCTCAAACAGTCACACTCCAAACTCCACTATGGCCAAGACCCAAGAGCCTGTCAAAGGACACCAGAAACAACAATTGTAGACTCTGCACCAGGCTGGAAGACTGAATCGCATAGGTAAAGCAGCTTGGTTGGAAGAAATCACCTGGGGGTCAATTATTAGAAATGGAGACATCCAACACCCTGAAATCCTCCCCTTCGATCTCTGGGCTTCCACGCAAGACTCACCCTCACCCCGTTGTTTCAAAATTAATCACAAAACGGTGAGCAAAAATCCCAGAACCACCACACGGGGGGACCTAGGTGAATGCACCTGCAGAGAGCTGGGGACCAAGTACAAAGCCTACCATCAGTAAACGACACTGACTACGGCCGCCAGGGACTCAAATCCTGCTGTGTCCCCCTGCTTAAGCCAGTAACATGTCCAGGCCGTCTGAAGTTTGCCTAGAGTCATTTGGATGATCCGACGATGATTGGGGGAGCATGTCATATGCAGATGAAACCAACAAAATAGAACTTTTTGGTAAAAACTCAAACTCGTCGTGTTTGGAGGAAAAGAATGCTGAGTTGCATCCAAAGACACCATACCTACTGTGAAGCATGGGGGTGGAAACATCATGCTTTGGGGCTGTTTTTTCTTCTGCAAAGGGACCAGGACGACTGATCCGTGTATAGGAAAGAATGAATGGGGCCATGTATCGTGAGATTTTTGAGTGAAAACCTCCTCCATCAGCAGGGCATTGAAGATGAACGTGGCTGGGTCTTTCACAGCATGACAATGATCCCAAACACAACCGCCCGGCAACGAAGGAGTGGCTGTCGTAATCCGCATTTCCAAGGTCCTGGAGTGGCCTAGCTAGTCTCCAGATCTCAACCCCCATAGAAAATCTTTGAGGGATTGAAAATCCGTGTTGCCCAGCGACAGCCACAGCCCCCAAAACATCACTGCTCTAGATGATATCTGCATGGGGATGGGGGCCAAAATACAAGCAACAGTGTGTGCAAAACCTGTGAAGACGTACAGAAAACGTTTGACCTGTGGTCCATTGCCACAAGGGGTATATAACAAAGTATTGAGAAACTTTTGTTATTGTACCAAATACTTATTGTTCCCCACCCCATAAATTTGCAAATAAATTCATAAAATCCTCATGTGGATTTTTCTGGAATTTCTTTTCTCATTTTGTCTCTGTCATAGTTGACGGTACCTATGATGAAAATTACAGCCTCTCTCATCTTTTTAGTGGGAGAACTTGCACAATTTGTTGGCTGGACTAAATACTTTTTTTTTCCCCACTGTATCTATCTAATGGTTTTGCAATAGCCAATCCATCAAGGAACATTCTCTACCCCTTCGCACAACACTTACTGGGAGGCAGTAGCTTCGTGGTAGAGCGTTGTGCCAGTAACTGAAATTGTCGCTGGTTTCTAATTCCCCGAGCAACTATGGTGAAAAATCTGTCGATGTGCCCTTGAGCAAGGCACTTAACCCTACTTGCTCCTGTAAGTCGCTCTGGATAAGAGCGTCTGCTAAATGACGTAAATGTAAAAGTAATGTAAACATTACGCTCCGTTCAGTCGGTCAACTTCGGTACAATATACTATGGGGAAATAGAATCCCGCCCCCAACCAACCCCAACGAATACTAATGAAAAGGCCCATTGCAGACCACCCAGACCTGACCCAGCAAGATGCGGCAGCCCTGGGTATTTCACACACGGTGCACTGCCTAGTGACTGGGAGCAGTGACGCCCCAAGTCTTTCCCCAGGTTTTTAGCACACGGGGAGCAGTGACGTCCAAGTCTCCCCAGCTTTAGCACACTGGGAGCAGTTGACGTCCAAGTCTTCCCCAGTGTTAGCACACGGGAGCAGTGACGCCCAAGTCTCCCCCAGCTGTTAGCACACTGGGAGCAGTGTTGTCCAAGTCTCCCCCAGCTGTTAGCACACTGGGAGCAGTGACGTCCAAGTCCCCCCCAGCTGTTAGCACACTGGGAGCAGTGACGTCCAAGTCTCCCCCAGCTGTTAGCACACTGGAGCAGTGACGCCCAAGTCTCCCCCAGCTGTTAGCACACTGGGGAGCAGTGACGTCCAAGTCTTCCGGAGCTGTTTAGCACACGGGGAGAGTGACGTCCAAGTCTCCCCCAGCTGTTAGCACACATGGGAGCAGTGATGTCCAAGTCTCCCCCCAGCTGTTAGCACACTGGGAGCAGTTGACGTCCAGTCTTCCCCAGCTGTTTGCACACTGGGAGCAGTGAACGCCAAGTCTTCCCCAGCTGTTACCCCACACTGGGAGCAGTGACGTCCAAGTCTTCCCCAGCTGTTAGCACACTGGGAGCAGTGACGTCCAAGTCTTCCCCAGCTGTTAGCACACTGGGAGCAGTGACGTCCAAGTCTTCCCCAGCTGTTAGCACACGGGGAGCAGTGACGTCCAAGTCTTCCCCACTGTTAGCACACTGGGACAGTGACGTCCAAGTCTTCCCCAGCTGTTAGCACACTGGGAGCGGGTGACGTCCAAGTTTTCCCCCAAAGCTGTTAGCACACTGGGAGCAGTGACGTCCAAGTCTTCCCCAGCTGTTAGCACACTGGGAGCAGTGACTCCAAGTCTCCCCAGCTGTTAGCACAGGGGAGCAGTGACGTCCAAGTCTTCCCCAGCTGTTAGCACACGGGGAGCATGACGTCCAAGTTTTCCCCCAGCTGTTAGCACACTGGGAGCAGTGACGTCCAAGTCTCCCCCAGCTGTTAGCACCTGGGAGCAGTGACGCCCAAGTCTTCCCAGCTGTTAGCACACTGGGAGCAGTGACGTCCAATTTCTCCCCCAGCGGGTTAGCACACTGGGAGCAGGGGACGTCCAAGTCTCCCCCAGTTTGTTGGGCCACACTGGGAGCAGTGACGTCCAAGTTTTCCCCCAGCTGTTAGCACACTGGGACAGTGACGTCCAGTCTTCCCCAGCTGTTAGCACACTGGGGCAGTGACGTCCAAGTCTCCCCCACTGTTAGCCACTGGGAGCCGTGACGTCCAAGTTTCCCCAGCTGTTACACACTGGGAGCAGTGACGTCCAAGTCTCCCCCAGCTGTTAGCACACTGGGAGCAGTGACGTCCAAGTCTTCCCCAGCTTTTAGCACCCCTGGGAGCAGTGACGTCCAAGTCTTCCCCAGCTGTTAGCACACTGGGAGCAGTGACGCCCAAGTCTTCCCCAGTCTTAGTACACTGGAGCAGTGAAGTCCAAGTGGAAAAACCTCACAGAAATGTGGTGAGGCCCAACTCGCCCACAGCGCAAATATCTCCTACAGTCAAACCTTTAAATATCGCCCAAGACGTTGCCAGCCCCCTGGTGGAGTGGGAGCGTACACCGCTAGGAAACCCTTTGACCCTTGCTGCTATACGCCAGTGGGAAGAGACACTGTGTAGGAGGCCCCTACCGTGACCTGAATATCAAAACAGACAAAGGGCTGGTCACATAACCAGATATCCTGGGTCCGAAAGCTCGGACCGGACACAGGGCATGTAACCCCTTTTTGCTCTTCAGACCCAAAAGGGGGAGTTGAAAAGGGAATTCACTCCAAAGCTAAGACTGGACACAGGGCATGTAACCTCTGTTGCTCTTCAGACCCAAAAGGAGGAGGTGAAAAGGGAATTCACTCCAAAGCTAAGGACCTGTAGGACATAGCCATGACTTTAGTGGGCAAAGGCCGCATTGGACGCAACGTCACCTTAGAGTCGCCCGGGCGAACTGAGTACAGGAAGGGTGTATGGATAACGCGTGGAGGTCCCCCAAACATTTAGGCCGAAGCCACAAGGTTTTATAGTTTGAGGATCTTCAGATCCAAGAATCCTGTGGTTCAAAAGGGGGCCTCACACAGAGCATCCAAAACCAAATCCCAACGGGCGCAATATGTTTCAAACCGGTCCGAGACGGTGCACACCCTTTAGGAACCGCACCAACCCCAGGCACAAGCACCCGCCCGGCGCCATCAACCCTTTAGGAACCGCACCACACCAGGCACCCGCCTGGAGCCATCAACCCTTTTGGAACCCCACCACCCCAGCACCCGCCTGGCACATCAACCCTTAGGAAAACCCCACCACCCAGGACCAGCACCCCCCGCGCCCTCAACCCTTAGGATTCCCCACCACCCCGCACAAGCACCCGCCTGGCGCCATCAACCCTTTAGGATCCGCACCACCCCAGGGACAAGCACCGCCTGGCGCCATCAATTTCAGATGAAATGATGAGTCGTGACACCTAACAACATTTGGCATTCTAAGCTTACATATAAACAACACCTCCCCCCTTGCAATTCCTTCTTTCTGAGATGTTAAATCCTTGTATTGCTACTCCTGTATCACAAAAGGATGATATACAGCGCCTTGCTAAAATATTCATCCCCCTGCATTTTTCCTATTTGTTTCATTACAACCTGTAATTTAAATGATTTTTATTTGGATTTCATGTATGGACATACACAAAATAGTCCAATGGTGAAATGAATGAAAAAAAATACGTTCCCAAACAATTCTAAAAAATTAATAACGAAAAGTGGTGCAAATGTATTCACCCCCCTTTCTATGAAGCCCCTAATAAGTCTTGTGCAACAATACTTCAATCCATAATTGTTAGATTGCACACATGGACTTATTAGTTCAATGATCTGTACATGATCTCAGTATATTACCCTGTTTTTGAAAGGGCCCAGAGGCAACACAAACCCAAACAAGCGGCACCATGAAGAAACCCAAAGGGGCTCTCCAAACCCGGTCAGGGACAAAGTGTGGAGAGTAAGAAGGGTGGGTGGAAAAATTCGAAATTTGAACACCCCGGGGCCCCCAAACCTTTTAAAATTTAAGATTGGCACCAAACCCCTGCAGAAGGGCGCCCTGAAAATCACGCCGGGGAGGATTAATCGAGAGGCACAAGAGCCAAAGATAACCCTGAAGGGGAGTCTGAAAGCTCACAGCGAGGGAACCGAAGGACCAAGGACCTCCCAGAGCGGGTTCGGGAAGGGGAGAAAAAGCATTGTTAAAGAAAAAAGGCTGTGGAAGTCTCCCACGGAGGCAGACCAAACACTATGGATAAAATATGGCACCACACAACTGGCCAAACCCCCTGGACTCACCCACATGGGCTTACCCAACCCGGACCACCAAACCCTGGGACTTACCCCAATCAGGAATCTGGCCTAACCACTTGGACCTACCCCACCACTGGGCTTAGGAAATCCGGGAAAACCATGGCTTAAAACCCCGGATTCCCAACATTGGAAATCCGGATCACCCACACACCACTGGACTCACCCACACACCCTGGACTTACCCACACACTCCTGGACTCTAAACCCAACTCCTGGGGCTTACCCACACACTCCTGGCCTACCCCCCCCCTGGACTCTACCCCACACTCCCTGGACTCTACCCACACACCACTGGACTCCCCCCCACTGGACTACCCACACATCCCTGGAAATCTGGACCACCAACTCACTGGACCTCCCGGGGAAACCCACCCCACACCCTGGTCTACCACACCACTGGACTCCACCACTTGGACCTACCCACACACCCCACCCCTCCGGACCCTACCCACACCTCACTGGGACTCCCCTACTACCCTCCCACTCCACACACCCGGCTTCTAAAAACCCACACACTGCCACCCCAAACTCCGGACCACCAAACCCTCCGGCCACCAACATCCTGGTTCCCACACACCCCTGACTCTAACCCACACACTCCGGATCAACCACAAAAATTGGACTCTCCCAACATCCTGGACTTCCCCCCTCACTGGACTCTACCAACCCCTGGACTCACCACACCCACACTCTACCACCCCCGGACCCCACCTCATGGCCTACCCACAACTCCTGGACTTCCACCACTGACCTACCACACACTCCTTGCCCAACTACCTCCCAAATCCTCCCAACCTATGATCAACACATCCTGACACCAACAATGTTAACCATGTTACCCCCAAATTGGTTAACATTTACCCAACACACTAAAAACCCCGGACTCTACCCACACACTCTGGAAAAATCCGGTACCCAACACCCACTAACCCCCCCCTGCTTTGAAAATCTTTCCAACCACCTCCCCCCTGGGAACTCTACCCACA
>LR778290.1:208900-293459 GCA_902810595.1 Coregonus sp. 'balchen' | reverse complement strand
GTAATGTTTTTATTTTTTTATCTTTATTTAACTAGGCAAGTCAGTTAAGAACATATTCTTATTTACAATGACGGCCTACACCGGCCAAACCCGGACGACGCTGGGCCAATTGTGTGCCGCCCCTATGGGACTCCCAATCACGGCCGGTTGTGATACAGCCTGGAATCGAACCAGGGGGTCTGTAGTGACGCCTCAAGCACTGAAACGCAGTGCCTTAGACCGCTGCGCCACTCGGTCTGTAGTGACGCCTCAAGCACTGAGACACAGTGCCTTAGACCGCTGCAAAATTCACCTGAGCTCCGCAGACTGGTCTTCCCTGGCTGTCTGACCCTGCTGGGACACCATCTGATCCTGCTAAGACATGATGAGCACAGCGTTGTGTACTGACACTGCACCACGACAGTGAAGCCCATAGAGCTGTTTATTACCGTGTCAGTGTGAAAGGTAGGGAATTAGCTTGGGAAACTGACAGACCAATAACGTTACATTGCTATACTGACTAATAAAAAAACTCAACATTGCACTGAAAAAAAAAAAACTTCATAATATCGGTCTTCAATCGTTTCAGCCGTTGGTTTCATCATTTGATTCAGGTCTAGTGTGATTGAGGCAAAAAAGAATAGCTAATGTTAGCATTATTGTTAGCATAGCATAGTATTATGGTTAGCATAGCATTATGGTTAGCATAGCATAGCATTATGGTTAGCATAGCATAGCATTATGGTTAGCAGTGTGGTTAAGGTTGGGGTAATTTGTTACGGTACATCAACTGGTAAAAGCCAAGTTCATCTACTTCTGAAACGGGACAAAACAAAGGCTACAAAAACATTAACAGTACATGTCATTTACACTAGCTAATAGCTCAACAGCACTAGTTTGTATTTGTTCTGTTAAGTTAAACAGCAGTTACCTTGCCCAGTTACATCAGTCAACTAAAGAGTAGCCAGTTTCTGCTCTGCTTGCTTTTACAACACAGAAAAAAAGAGTGCAACACAACTGACTGCAGCTCCCTTTATTTCAACTCTCCCGTGCTGGTCCAGCCGGCCTTCCAGAAGCTTCGCCTTTCACACAGCCTGTCCGCCCACTCTGTGGTGTCCGCAAAGTCCTGTCCTTGTTGACTGATTGATCCATTCATCCTTCCATCCCTCCTCAGCCTTCCTCTCCTCTGAAGACCCAGTGAGGGTGGAGCTCAGTCAGAGAGCTGTTGAGGGACTGGTTAGGAAGAAACACTTCTACAGCCAGAGAGGTGAGAGGTCACACATGGTTTAGATGGTAAATATTTATGTCCCCTTAGCGGTTCATCACGTGAGCAAAAGGGAACATGTTCCATCATCTATGTTAATTTACATTAGTACAAATTGTCACACATTTGTTCTTTGTTAGTATGAAGGTAATTTGTGTATACTGAACAAAAATATAAACACAACATACAACAATTTCAAAGATTTTACTGAGTTGAAGTTCATTAGGCCCTAATCTATGGATTTCATGTAACAACTCCTTCATGTATGAATTGTCTGATGTTTAACCAGATATCTTTTATCAGAATATCTTGTCACATTGATCACAACTATGAGATTTTTCTCCTGTGTGTGTTCTCTGGTGTGATTTTAAACTTCCTGACGAAACAAAACTCTTTCCACAGTCAGAACAGTGGTAGAGTTTCTCTCCTGGGACCAACCCTTTACATGTTGCGTTTATATTTTTGTTCAGTGCAGAACGTACTTTCCCCAATCATTCACCCCATCTTTTAACATTGCTTATGCAGATTTGGTGGCCGGACTGCGTCCAGACTGTCAAACTCCAAACCCATCCTGGCAGATCTAAACCTAATTCGAGCACATTGTGACTTTTGTGCATCCAGATCTAATGCAGCTTGATCGGATGACAGAAGCCACATTTAAGTGTCGGGTGTAACTGAGGCCGTAGATGCTCCATATCCATTACTTTGAGGGTTTTATATAATATGACTAAATGTGTTTATTTCTGTGTTGGAGGGGCAGTCAAGAAATGGAACGGCAAGGCCACAGAACATGACATATGCAGAGCTGTGGGAGACCACCTCAAGCATGCCCCTGGTAGAGCCGGGGGTGGTGTTTACCACGGCCACCACGCCTTCAGCAGGCTTGAAAAGTGGGATTGATCTGTTTGATCCATTTGTTTGTTTCAGTTTTCAGTAGTTTAATCCTTTGATGTTGTTGATTTCAACATTTTAAATAAAAAAAAGTAAAAAATGCACTGGATTGGTTGAAGTCGGTAATTGGGTTAATTTGTTTTGCAATATGTTAAAATACAATCAAGCTTTATTTATACAGCACATTTCAGACATGGATGCAACACAATGTGCTTCACAGGAAAAAACTAATACAAACTATGAAAATAAACACTGAAATATTTACTAGACAACAAACACAAGTGAATAAAAAAACTAAAGAATATCAATAAAAGCTGAAAGACTAAAGAGCATCTAAGGAAATAACATTGGTTAAAACAGTAAGAATATGATGTAATATCCAGCCCAAAATATAAGCTAGTTTTACTACACTGTTTATAAACAATATAATTGTACAAAAATAATCAGTTAATCACATAAATTATTATGATTACTAAATGTTACATGAAATGGAAATATTATGAAATATCAAAACCAAATGTACACCACTTTGTTAATATGTATTGGCAATAATTAACTTAATGGTGAGGCATGGAATAATTAAACATGTATATTTTGTCAATGTGTGTTTCATTAGCTAGCTATCTCTCTGTCAGTTAATTGAATTTGAATCATGTTTTGTCATGATAATATTTCTCATTTCAAGTAACTAGCTGCAGGCTTAAAGAAACATTCCAATCATATACTTTGCACAGAAACCCAAATAAAAGCATGTATATAGAAATAAGAGTGTGTGTCATGTCTGCTAGAATGGAGGTTTAAAAACGACAGCTACATATTAGCCAGTACATATGGCATAGCCTACACATATAGTATAACCTTGCAGTACAATCTACTCTAAAAACAGTCTTACAATGTTGCAGTCCAGAAATGAGAGCTTTAACCCTCTATGCCAAAGTCTGGGCATCTGATGGAGGCTGTAGAACTGTCAAACCCATGCTTCAGTATTCCCCCTTCTCTCTAGGAGCATTTGTGTGCCCAGTCCCCAAAGGTGTATGGAAAAGATGCCACCCTGGTCACCAATGTAGCTGACCGATGTAGAGAGACAAGTGCCTTAGCAGAATCAAATCTAATGCTTGTGTGGTCCAGAGATGAGAACTCTACTACCTATGGCAAGAGCCTGGGCTCCTGACGGGGACAATAGAATTCTCCCCATTGCAAGAGCCTGGGCTCCTGATGGGGACAATATAATTCTCCCCATTGGCACCCCATTGGCAAGAGCCTGGGCTCCTGACGGGGACAATAGAATTCTCCCCCATTGGCAAGAGCCTGGGCTCTGACGGGGACAATAGAATTCTCCCCATTGGCAAGAGCCTGGGCTCCTGACGGGGACCAATAGAATTCTCCCCATTGGCAAGAGCCTGGGCTCCTGACGGGGACAATAGAATTCTCCCCATTGGCAAGAGCCTGGGCTCCTGACGGGGACAATAGAATTCTCCCCATTGGCAAGAGCCTGGGCTCCTGACGGGGACAATAGAATTCTCCCCATTGGCAAGAGCCTGGGCTCCTGACGGGGACAATATAATTCTCCCCATTGGCAAGAGCCTGGGCTCCTGACGGGGCCAATAGAATTCTCTCCATTGGCAAGAGCCTGGGCTCCTGACGGGGACAATAGAATTCTCCCCATTGGCAAGAGCCTGGGCTCCTGACGGGGACAATAGAATTCTCCCCATTGGCAAGAGCCTGGGCTCCTGACGGGGACAATAGAATTCTCCCCATTGGCAAGAGCCTGGGCTCCTGACGGGGACAATAGAATTCTCCCCATTGCATGGCGTTACATGTCACCTACACACAATACCCCATAATGACAAAGCAAAAAAAGGTTTTTAGAAATGTTAGAACATTTATAAAATAAAATAAACAGAAATACACCAAGCCATGAGGTCGAAGGAATTGTCCGTAGAGCTCCGACACAGAATTGTGTCGGAGGCACAGATCTGGGGAAGGGTACCAAAAAATGTCTGCAGCATTGAAGGTCCCCAAGAACACAGTGGCCTCCATCATTCTTAAATGGAAGAAGTTTGGAACCACCAAGACGCTTCCTAGAGATGGCCGCCCGGCCAAACTAGAGCAATCGGGGGAGAAGGGCCTTGGTCAGGGAGGTGACCAAGACTCTATGGCCTGAATGCCAAGGCTGCAAGAAAAATACATATGTTCAACTTTCACTTTCAACCAAATGCAGATTGGATGTTGGGTATAGTCTTCTTTTCAACAACATTTTGCTAGGTGGGGTAGCCCAATTTCAAAACACAGTTTTATTGTGTTCAATAATCATATTACTTGTATTTTTTTAAACAAGCATCTTAAAACAACAATGTTGTTTTGTGGCAATAAATCACTGATATCGATTAAATCAGGTTCTACGTGCTGTTGAAACTAACTAAAAAGTCACATGGAAATGGGAGATATCTTTTACCTCACTGGTTGGAGGACAACCTGCAGAATACAGTCAGCTACATTTTAAGTGATGCATTTAAATTCAGGGGTCCCCAAAACAAAGACAAATTCAATACTTATTTGTCATCACTCATATCGATATCACAAAATCAATTGGGGAGTGGGGAGATGAGGTTGCTGGTCCTGTTAAAACTAACAGCTCAAAAAACCACACGGAATCTGGGAATAATGTGTAGAGGAACATTTGTAGAAAACATCTAGCTACATTTTGAAGTGTTGCACACATTCTAAATCGTGACATTATTCATTAAAATACTCCTTCTACAATGTTAAAACATTCTACATTGTGACATTATTTCATTGATATCATGGAACACCTCCTTCATGTATGAATTGTCTGATGTTTAATCAGACATCTTTTATCAGAGTATCTCTTGTCACATTGATCACAGCTATGAGATTGTGTGTGTGTTCTCTGGTGTATAGTACAACAGGTAGCTGCAACAAAACGCTTCCCACATTGATTACAGCTATAAGGTTTCTCTCCTGTGTGTGTTCTCTGGTGTATAGTCAGCTGGCTAAATGTAACAAAACGCTTCCCACATTGATTACAGCTATAAGGCTTCTCTCCAGTGTGTGTTCTCTGGTGTACTGTCAGCTGGCTAGATGCAACAAAACTATTCCCACATTGATTACAGCTAAAAGGTTTCTCTCCTGTGTGTGTTCTCTGGTGTGTTTTCAGGCTTCCAGATGTAACAAAACTATTCCCACATTGGTTACAGCTATAAGGTTTCTCTCCTGTGTGTGTTCTCTGGTGTGATTTTAAATATCCTGAGGAAATAAAACTCTTTCCACAGTAAGAGCAGTGGTAAGGTTTCTCTCCTGTGTGTGTTCTCTTGTGTATAGTAAGACAGCTAGTTGTAAAAAAACTCTTCCCACATTGATCACAGCTGTAAGGTTTCTCTCCTGTATGGATTCTCTGATGTACTACCAGGCTGCTTGAGTGACTAAAACTCTTCTCACATTGATCACAGCTATAAGGCTTCGCTCCTGTATGGATTCTCTGATGTACTATCAGGCTGCTTGAGTGACTAAAACTCTTCCCACATTGATAACAGCTGTAAGGTTTCTCTCCTGTGTGTGTTATGTGGTGTGATTTTAACTGTCCTGATGAAGAAAAACTCTTCCCACAGTCAGAGCAGTGGTAAGATTTCTCTCCTGTATGGATTCTCTGATGTATTTTAAGGGTTGCTAAAGAGATGCATCTCTTCCCACAGTCAGAGCAGTGGTAAGGTTTCTCTCCTGTGTGTGTTCTCTGGTGTATAGTCAGCTGGCTAGATGTAGTAAAACTCTTCCCACATTGATCACAGCTATAAGGTTTCTCTCCAGTGTGAATTCTCGTGTGTACTTTTAGTGAATCTGAGCTTGAGTAACTCTTCCCACAGTCAGAGCAGTGGTGAGATTTCTTCCCCGTGGGTTTCCGCTGGTGTTTCTTGAGATGTTCTGATGTGGAAAGACTCTTCTCTGCCTTGTCAGCTTCATGATGTTGTTGAGGCTCCCCAGAGGATCCACAATAGTCACGTCTCTCTCCTGTGTGAACAACAAAGTCAGACAGATGGTTAATGTCCCACAACAGCAGAAATCCACTGTTTATTTGAGCTAAAAGGTGATGTCCATGATGCTTTACATCAATTTACGTCTGTAATTCATTTTTAAATGCTTTTACAAACTTATTTGACAATTGTCTTAATAAGACATCAAGTGAGCAACAACAGCCATATTCTGTCTTATTTTTTCACTGGTATAGTGAATGATTCTAGGCTAGAAATTAGTTATTAAAGTTTCTGAAACCCTAAGCACTTTGCCAGATGACTTTTGATCACCAATATAGGCCCATTTCTGTGATTGCAAGAATTGCAGCATTAAGATCTGTGTCGGTATTCCCAATTTCACCACCGTGGGGTAAACTCAAGGAGTTCTCAGAGGCTGCCAATTTCACCACCGTGGGGTAAACTCAAGGAGTTCTCAGAGGCTGCCAGCAAAAATAGCCTCCATTTACAGAGTGCATTTCACACTACTTTTGGATTATAATTGTAAGGCTCGTTTGAATGTCCTGCTTAATATAATGTTTGTGCCATCGTCTCAAATCAACTGCTTTATACTTTATTTGCTACCAGCCTGTTAATGAGCGTTAGCATTCAAGCTAACAAGTGCTGCATCCAAAATACATATTTTGCAACTATCACAACCAAATATGTGACCCACCGTCCCTTTTCAGTCTCATGTAGTTACATATATTTAGAAAAGGAATACTTTCACCAAATTGCGAAAATGGATTCTCTGAACATGATCTCACCAGGTTACCTGATTAGGCAAACCATTAACAGTATTACATTGTCTACTGTTGCTATTAAAATTTTTATTAACTTCAAGTACTAAAGGTAGTAGATTACAATTAGGGAAAACCTAAAACCCAAAGACAAAACCAATATCTAGACCTAGGGCCTATATCATCAGATCCTCTGAGGAACTTTGGTTGAACAAATTAACCCCTTTGGGGCTGGACATTTAATGTCCACTGCCTTTTTCATTTCAAAAGTCCTGATCTCCTAAAATATATGTTTGCCGGGTTGCTTTCACCTCTCTGGGAGGAAGGACGTCAACATTGCACAGCAGCTGAAACCTGGTTCCGAGTGTCCACAACAACAACCAAGCTCCAGATAAATAAACCTTTTCATTGCAGAAGTCCTGGTCTTCTCAAAACATTGATTTCTATTTGCCATATATTTTTTACAGCACTGTTTCACAAAAGCTCTGAACCGATATACATTTTACAGACACAGTGTATTTTACATGAGTTATCTTGTTGTTATCAGTCCCACCTTTCAGCTCCATCCAACACCCCCATCTATCTCTTAACACCATCACTACTGGATTTCTATTGGCCATATATTTTTCAACTGTGCTGTGATGTTTCACAAAAAGCTCTGAACCTTTCTATTCTCATAGTTTCTACAGATTGTAAATTAAAGAAACATTTTTGCTAAAAGTATTATTATATTATTGATCGATTGACTATGACTTCAAATCACCTAGTATTGCTATCTGCAGGGTTAGCTCCAGGTAAATGTTGCAATTCTTCAGCCATTCCTGGAACTGTGTCCAAAAAAACTAGCTACATATGGACAGTACCAAAATAAATGATCTAATGACTCTGCCACGTCGCAGCAAAATCTGCAGAGCTGGGAAGGTTGGGATCATTGTCATGCTAAAAGACCCAGCCACGTTTCATCTTCAATGCCCTTGCTGATGGAAGGAGGTTTTCACTCCAAATCTCACGATACATGGCCCCATTCATTCTTTCCTTTACACGGATCAGTCACGGATCAGGTCCCTTGGGGCGGCAGGTAGCTTAGTGGTTAAGAGCGTTGTGCCAGTAACCGAAAGGTCGCTGGTTCTAATCCCCGAGCCGACTAGGTGAAAAATCTGTCGATGTGCCCTTGAGCAAGGCACTTAACCCTAATTGCTCCTGTAAGTCGCTCTGGATAAGAGCGTCTGCTAAATGACAAAAATGTAAATGTAAATGTTGTATCCCCCATATATACAGTGGGGAGAACAAGTATTTGATACACTGCCGATTTTCCAGGTTTTCAACTGTGAGAGACGGAATCTAAAACAAAAATCCAGAAAATCACATTGTATGATTTTTAAGTAATTATGTGTTGTGGTCAGATGAGACCAAAATCGAGCTCTTTGGCATCAACTCCACTCGCCGTGTTTGGAGGAGGAGGAATGCTGCCTATGACCCCAAGAACACCATCCCCACCGTCAAACATGGAGGTGGAAACGTTATGCTTTGGGGGTGTTTTTCTACTAAGGGGACAGGACAACTTCACTGCATCAAAGGGACGATGGACGGGGCCATGTACCGTCAAATCTTGGGTGAGATCCTCCTTCCCTCAGCCAGGGCATTGAAAATGGGTCGTGGATGGGTATTCCAGCATGACAATGACCCAAAACACACGGCCAAGGCAACAAAGGAGTGGCTCAAGAAGAAGCACATTAAGGTCCTGGAGTGGCCTAGCCAGTCTCCAGACCTTAATCCCATAGAAAATCTGTGGAGGGAGCTGAAGGTTTGAGTTGCCAAACGTCAGCCTCGACACCTTAATGACTTGGAGAAGATCTGCAAAGAGGAGTGGAACAAAATCACTCCTGAGATGTGTGCAAACCTGGTGTCCAACTACAAGAAACGTCTGACCTCTGTGATTGCCAACAAGGGTTTTGCCACCAAGTACTAAGTAATGTTTTGCAGAGGGGTCAAATACTTATTTCCCTCATTAAAATGCAAATCAATCTATAACATTTTTGACATGCGTTCTTCTGGATATTTGTTGTTGTTATTCTGTCTCTCACTGTTCAAATAAACCTACCATTAAAATTATAGACTGATCATGTCTTTGTCAGTGGGCAAAAGTACAAAATCAGCAGGAGATCAAATACTTTTTTCACTCACTGTAACTCCACCAGTCCTATTTATGATGTCATTTACAAAGATTATACCTTTTTAAAAATTTTATCGAAAAAGACAGTTTTTTTTATCAATTAGTATATTTGAGTTTTACCACAATATTTGTTGTATTATTTGTTCGGTCTTTTCTGGTATATTCAACTGAAAATGCAACCAACTTTCTATGGCTTGTTTTAAAAATAACTATATTTTGGAGATGATTTCGTTTTTCAAATAATGGCCTTTTTCTGAATAAAGGGAAAAAGGCCATTCTTGAACATAGGGTGAGACATTCTTACTAATCTGCTAGAGAAACAGTTCGGATTTAAGAATAACTTTTGTATGACTGACGCCTTTAGTGAGAGGTCTAATGCTTTAATATTTAATCATTTCTGCCCTCTGAATTCAAATTCATTATATAAATAGGCCCTTTTTAATTTGGTCTGTCTTGCCATTCCAAATAAAATTAATTTGTGGATTTTAAAGAAAACATTAAAATCATCAGCGTACAATGACACCTTTGTTTTTAAGCCCTGGATTTCTAATCCCTTAATATTATTGTTGGATCTGATTTTAACAGCTAACATCTCGATGGCAATAATAAATAGATATGCCGATAGTGGACAACCTTGTTTCACTCCTCTTGACAGTTTAATACTTTCTGAGAAGTAACCATTATTGACTATTTTACACCTAGGGTTACTATACATAACTTTAACCCATTTTATAAGAGATCCTCCAAAATTGAAATATTCCGGGCATTTATATATAAACTCCAGTCGTACTTTATCAAAGGCCTTTTCAAAGTCAGCTATGAATACCAGGGCTGGTTTCCCTGATTTATCATAGTCTTCTATTGTTTCCAGTTCTTGTCTTATATTATCTCCAATGTATCTTCCATGGCAATGACACAGGTCAAACGTTTTCTGTAAGTCTTCACAAGGTTTTCACACACTGTTGCTGGTATTTTGGCCCATTCCTCCATGCAGATCTCCTCTAGAGCAGTGATGTTTTGGGGCTGTCGCTGGGCAACACAGACTTTCAACTCCCTCCAAAGATTTTCTATGGGGTTGAGATCTGGAGACTGGCTAGGCCACTCCAGGACCTTGAAATGCTTCTTACGAAGCCACTCCTTCGTTGCCCGGGCGGTGTGTTTGGGATCATTGTCATGCTGAAAGACCCAGCCACGTTTCATCTTCAATGCCCTTGCTGATGGAAGGAGGTTTTCACTCCAAATCTCACGATACATGGCCCCATTCATTCTTTCCTTTACACGGATCAGTCACGGATCAGGTCCCTTTGCAGAAAAACTGCCCCAAAGCATGATGTTTCCACCCCCATGCTTCACAGTAGGTATGGTGTTCTTTGGATGCAACTCAGCATTCTTTGTCCTCCAAACACGACGAGTTGAGTTTTTACCAAAAAGTTCTATTTTGGTTTCATCTGACCATATGACATTCTCCCAATCCTCTTCTGGATCATCCAAATGCACTCTAGCAAACTTCAGACGGGCCTGGACATGTACTGGCTTAAGCAGGGGGACATGAAGAACAGCGCCGGAAGAAGATGGCTGCCGTTTTACAGCCCTCTAACCAATTGTACTATTATGTGTGTTTTTCCGCGTTATTTGTAATTTATTTTGTACATAATGTTTATGCCATCGTCTCTTATAACCAAAGAGAGCTTCTGGATATCAGGACAGCGATTACTCACCTCGCGTTGGACGAACACTTTTTTTTCAACGAGGCGTTCGCGAAGGATATTCTACAGACTCCAGACAAGGCCCAGATCCCCGTCATTCGCGTGAGGAAGAGACGGAGATACCGTGGACGTAGGTCGGGGTGCCTTGTAAAGATCCGACGGCGAACGAGTAAACTGCCTCTCCCATCAATCCTATTAGCCAACGTTCAAGCTTTGGATAATAAAATGGACGATTTAAGATTACGGTTATCCTACCAACGGGACATTAAAAACTGTAATATCTTATGTTTCACGGAGTCGTGGCTGAATGACAACAATGACAACATTCAGCTAGCAGGCTATACGCTACATCGGCAGGACAGAACGGCAGACTCGGGTAAGACGAGGGGTGGCGGTCTCTGTATTTTTGTAAACAACAGCTGGTGCACAAAATCAAATACTAAGGAAGTCTCAAGGTTTTGCTCGCCTGAGGTAGAGTATCTTATGATAAGCTGTAGACCACACTATTTACCAAGAGAGTTTTCATCTATACTTTTCATAGCTGTCTATTTACCACCACAAACCAATGCTGGCATTAAGATTGCACTGAATGAGTTGTACAAGGCCATTAATCAACAGGAAAACGCTCATCCAGATGCAGCGCTCCTAGTAGCAGGGGACTTTAATGCAGGGAAACTTAAATCCGTTCTACCTCATTTCTACCAGCATGTTAAATGTGCAACCAGAGGGGAAAAAACTCTAGACCACCTTTACTCCACACACAGAGACGCATACAAAGCTCTCCCTCGCCCTCCATTTGGCAAATCTGACCATAACTCTATCCTCCTGATTCCTGCTTATAAGCAAAAACTGAAGCAGGAAGCACCAGTGACTCGGCTAATAAAAAAGTGGTCAGATGACGCAGATGCTAAGCTACAGGACTGTTTTGCTAGCACAGACTGGAACATGTTCAGGGATTCTTCAGACAGCATTGAGGAGTACACCACATCAGTCACTGGCTTCATCAATAAGTGCATCGATGATGTCGTCCCCACAGTGACCGTACGTACATACCCCAACCAGAAGCCATGGATTACAGGAAACATCCGCACTGAGCTAAAGGGTAGAGCTGCCGCTTTCAAGGAACGGGACTCTAACCCGGACGCTTATAAGAAATCCCGCTATGACCTCCGACGAACCATCAAACAGGCAAAGAGTCAATACAGGTCTAAGATTGAATCATACTACACTGGCTCTGACGCTCGTCGGATGTGGCAGGGCTTGAAAACTATTACAGACTACAAAGGGAAGCACAGCCGCGAGCTGCCCAGTGACACAAGCCTACCAGACGAGCTAAACCACTTCTATGCTCGCTTCGAGGCAAGCAACACTGAAGCATGCATGAGAGCACCAGCTGTTCCGGACGACTATGTGATCACGCTCTCCGTAGCCGATGTGAGTAAGACTTTTAAGCAGGTCAACATTCACAAGGCCGCAGGGCCAGACGGATTACCAGGACGTGTACTCCGAGCATGTGCTGACCAACTGGCAAGTGTCTTCACTGACATTTTCAACATGTCCCTGACTGAGTCTGTAATACCAACATGTTTCAAGCAGACCACCATAGTCCCCGTGCCCAAGAACTCTAAGATAACCTGCCTAAATGACTACCGACCCGTGGCACTGACGTCTGTAGCCATGAAGTGCTTTGAAAGACTGGTCATGGCTCACATCAACAGCATAATCCCAGAAACCCTAGACCCACTCCAATTTGCATACCGCCCCAACAGATCCACAGATGATGCAATCTCTATCGCACTCCACACTGCCCTTTCCCACCTGGACAAGAGGAACACCTACGTGAGAATGCTATTCATTGACTACAGCTCAGCATTCAACACCATAGTGCCCTCAAAGCTCATCACTAAGCTAAGGATCCTGGGACTAAACACCTCCCTCTGCAACTGGATCCTGGACTTCCTGACGGGCCGCCCCCAGGTGGTAAGGGTAGGTAACAACACATCTGCCACACTGATCCTCAACACGGGGGCCCCTCAGGGGTGCGTGCTCAGTCCCCTCCTGTACTCTCTGTTCACCCATGACTGCATGGCCAGGCACGACTCCAACACCATCATTAAGTTTGCCGACGACACAACAGTGGTAGGCCTGATCACCGACAACGATGAGACAGCCTATAGGGAGGAGGTCAGAGATCTGGCCGTGTGGTGCCAGGACAACAACCTCTCCCTCAACGTGACCAAGACAAAGGAGATGATTGTGGACTACAGGAAAAAAAAGAGGACTGAGCACGCCCCCATTCTCATCGACGGGGCTGTAGTGGAACAGGTTGAGAGCTTCAAGTTCCTTGGTGTCCACATCACCAACGAACTATCATGGTCCAAACACACCAAGACAGTCGTGAAGAGGGCACGACAAAGCCTATTCCCCCTCAGGAGACTAAAAAGATTTGGCATGGGTCCTCAGATCCTCAAAAAATTCTACAGCTGCACCATCGAGAGCATCCTGACTGGTTGCATCACCGCCTGGTATGGCAACTGCTTGGCCTCTGACCGCAAGGCACTACAGAGGGTAGTGTGTACGGCCCAGTACATCACTGGGGCAAAGCTCCCTGCCATCCAGGACCTCTATACCAGGCGGTGTCAGAGGAAGGCCCTCAAAATTGTCAAAGACTCCAGTCACCCTAGTCATAGACTGTTCTCTCTGCTACCGCACGGCAAGCGGTACCGGAGTGCCAAGTCTAGGTCCAAAAGACTTCTCAACAGCTTCTACCCCCAAGCCATAAGACTCCTGAACAGCTAATCATGGCTACCCGGACTATTTGCACTGCCCCCCCACCCCATCCTTTTTACGCTGCTGCTACTCTGTTAAGTATTTATGCATAGTCACTTTAACTCTACCCACATGTACATATTACCTCAACTAGCCGGTGCCCCCCGCACATTGACTATGCAACGGTACCCCCCTGTATATATAGCCTCCCTACTGTCACTTTATTCTATTGTATATATAGCCTCCCTACTGTCACTTTATTTTTTACTTCTGCTCTTTTTTTTCTCAACACTTTTTTGTTGTTGTTTTATTCTTACTTTTTTGTTTAAAATAAATGCACTGTTGGTTAAGGGCTGTAAGTAAGCATTTCACTGTAATGTCTGCACCTGTTGTATTCGGCGCATGTGACCAATAAAATTTGATTTGATTTGATTTGATTTGACGTATGGCACTGCAGGATTTGAGTCCCTGGCGGCGTAGTGTGTTACTGATGGTAGGCTTTGTTACTTTGGTCCCAGCTCTCTGCAGGTCATTCACTAGGTCCCCCTGTGTGGTTCTGGGATTTTTGCTCACCGTTCTTGTGATCATTTTGACCCCACGGGGTGAGATCTTGCGTGGAGCCCCAGATCGAGGGAGATTATCAGTGGTCTTGTATGTCTCCCATTTCCTAATAATTGCTCCCACAGTTGATTTCTTCAAACCAAGCTGCTTACCTATTGCAGATTCAGTCTTCCCAGCCTGGTGCAGGTCTACAATTTTGTTTCTGGTGTCCTTTGACAGCTCTTTGGTCTTGGCCATAGTGGAGTTTGGAGTGTGACTGTTTGAGGTTGTGGACAGGTGTCTTTTATACTGATAACAAGTTCAAACAGGTGCCATTAATACAGGTAACGAGTGGAGGACAGAGGAGCCTCTTAAAGAAGAAGTTACAGGTCTGTGAGAGCCAGAAATCTTGCTTGGTTGTAGGTGACCAAATACTTATTTTCCAACATAATTTGCAAATAATTTCATTAAAAATCCTACAATGTGATTTTCTGGATTTTATTTTCTCAATTTGTCTGTCATAGTTGACGTGTACCTATGATGAAAATTACAGGCCTCTCTCATCTTTTTAAGTGGGAGAACTTGCACAATTGGTGGCTGACTAAATAAAAAATGTCCCCACTGTAGGTCTCTCCTTTGGTGGGAGATGGACATTTAAGCTGATCAACACTCTCTTTATATTACTGACTTGTAGAGTTAGGCATTAGGGTTAGCAGTGTGGTTAAGGTTAGGGATAGGCATTAGGGTTAGCAGTGTGGTTAAGGTTAGGGTTATTTAAGGTTAGGGTTAGGCATTAGGGTTAGCAGTGTGGTTAAGGTTAGGGTTAGGCATTAGGGTTAGCAGTGTGTGAGTACTGAATTGCATGACCTCTAAAAGCACATTTAAAAGTGTCCCACACAATTAAGGGGATCTGCTGTACCTATGTAATGTCGGAAAAATTGAGTTATAAATTCCTCTGTCCTAGTTAAAAACAAATTATCATCCAATAGGCTTTGATTAAATTCCAATACCCTTGCCCACGTGGAAATTCAGTAAGGGTAATGTATATGCCAATTATATGATGGTCCGACCGCATTCTGTCCCCATCAACACTTTTTAAACTTTTGGTGCCAGCGAGAATAACATAAGAGAAGTGAAGACGACTAGCTTGATTGAGTCTCCGCAACGTATATCTCACTAGGTCAGGATATTTAAGCCTCCATATATCCACTAGTTCCAATATATCCATAACATTCATGATTTTCTTAAGAGCATGAGGGTGATAGTTTGTAGTGTGATTTCCTTTACGGTCCATAGAGGTATTTAAAACCGTATTATAATCTCCCACCATAATAATAGAGTCTTGAATTGTTTGTAGGGTTGATAAATTATTATATATTTTTTCAAAGAAGCGTGGATCATCATTATTTGGACCGTAAAGGTTAATGAGCCGTATCTGTTTATGGTCCAATAACATATTTAAAATCATCCATCTACCTTGAGGATCTGTTTTGGACAAATTTGCTCATTTGGATCAAAATTACTGTTAATTAATATCATCACCCCTTTTGAATTTCTTTGCTCTTGGGAGAAATATATTTCGCCCCCCAGTCTTTTTTCAACTATATCTAAAATTGCTGAATGAGTTTCCTGTAAACAATAGATATTATATTCCTTCTCTTTTAGCAGGTAAATACTGATCGTCTTTTCTTATTATCTGCTAAACCATTACAATTATAACTGGCTATACTTATTTTACCATATTGAGATACAAGTTTCAAATCTATTTATCATAATATATGTTTGTAAACTCACCATTAAAAAGTACCATAGTAATTGAGTGTCCATATAGCCTTACCATGATATTTACATTGCTACTATGTAAACCTCACATTGTTCTCCACTATTCCACCGACTAAACCCCCCCCCCCCCCAGATATGAAAAAGCATTTCCATATCCTTCACCCCGGTTTGCATTATATATAGCTATTCAAAATATATAGATATTAAAAATCCTGCTTATCTTACATTTCTATAATTAACAAATAATATTTGTAATAATGTAGGCAGTTCATGCAAATTATCGTTACCTCTTACCAGGATTGCCATTACAAAAAGTACATTTTTGGCAAGGAATTATTATTTTGGCAAACAATGATTGTGATTCATCCTATATTAATCCCTAACATCTTTACTCCCTAGCAACAGTTGTGGGATACACACACACACACACACACACACACACTCATTAACAATCAACCCCTTTCCCCCACAAACAACCATAAACTCAGATGCTCAACAGTTGTTCCATCCCAGAGCCCAACTCAAGAAAGGACTTGATTTACAAATGCATATACAGTTGCAGCTGTAGGAGAAGGCAATGCAAAATTGAGTAAAAAAATGGCAGAAACGGGGAGATTTGATGAACCATTGTGGCAGAAACGGGGAGATTTGATGAACCATTGTCAAGTCCTAGGTGATGGAGATCAGATCCACCCCCTTCCCCTGAAACACACACCCACTAGTCCCCCGTTGTGACCATTTCCCCCAGCATCTCTGTCCAGTCAGATCCACCCCCTTCCCCTGAAACACACACCCACTAGTCCCCCGTTGGGACCATTTCCCCCAGCATCTCTGTCCAGTCAGATCCACCCCCTTCCCCTGAAACACACACCCACTAGTCCCCCCGTTGGGACCATTTCCCCCAGCATCTCTGTCCAGTCAGATCCACCCCCTTCCCCTGAAACACCCACCCACTAGTCCCCCGTTGGGACCATTTCCCCCAGCATCTCTGTCCAGTCAGATCCACCCCCTCCCCCTGAAACACCCACCCACTAGTCCCCCGTTGGGACCATTTCCCCCAGCATCTCTGTCCAGTCAGACCTTTGACGTGCCTTGAGCATCTTACGCCGGGTGGACACTACGCGACTTTCAAAATCCTATTAGCCTCATTAACGTTTTCAAATCAGACATTCATCCTTGCCCTACAGAGTGGAAATATCCCCAAAACATTTTGAATTGAAAAAACATGTTTGTAAACTTCAAAGCTGAACGATTTCACATGGCTTTGGTTAAGGAAGTACAAACGATACAGTAGTCAAGAAACACCTTATAACGGACGCAAAGTGTTGACTTTTTGACGAGGTGCTGGGGGTTTTTGGGTTTAGGTTTTCTACAAAGCTTTCTTATGAATTGAGAGTGGAATTCTCCAGCCCCATCCCCGTTTTTTTACCAAACCAAGGGGTTTCAGGGCAGCCCTTTGTTTTTTAAAAAGGGGTTTTTTAAAAAAAAAACCCCAAAAACCCCCAACCAGTTAAAAAAACAAATTTTCCCCTTTTTTTAAAGATGGGTGGGGGAAATGAACTTAAATTTTTTAAAATCCATAGACACAACATATAAATCCCCGAATACATTTAGTTTAACCCGTTACATAAATTTGGTTTAAATTAATTGTTTTTTAAAAAAAAAAATTGGGATTGGGGGTTTAAGGGCTTTTCCACCTTTTTAAACCCCCCCCCAAAAAAAACCCCCCCCACCCCCCCCAACCCCCCCCCCACCCCCCCCCCCCCCAAAAAACCCCCCCCCCAACCCCCAAAAACCCCCCCCCCCCCCCCCCCCCCCCCCCCCCCCCCCCCCCCCAAAACCCCCCCCCCCCCCCCCCCCCCCCCCCCCCCCCCTTTTTTCCCTTTCTCCCCCAAAAAAGGGCCCCACCCCCCCCCCCCTCCCCTTCCCAACCATCTTGACTTTTCCCCACCTCCCTCCGAAAAACATCCCACCGGCTGGGCCCCCCCCAAGGGCGGACTCCCCCTTTTTAAAAAACCAACCCCCACCCCACTGTTAACAACCAAAACCCTTTCCTTTTTCTTTTCTTTTCCAAAACAAGGTGCCCTTTTCCCAACCCCACTCCCAGATGCCCATCCCCAAAAAATTTTTTCCGGTTCAAACTGGGGTGCTTTCTGTGCACAGATTCCAAATTTTAACAACCCCTTTTTTTGTCCTTCTAGCCCGCTGGCCCGATTTGGAAAAAATCAACCCCCTCTCCCCTTGGCGGGGGTTTTGGCCGGCCCCCTGGGTGGGACTGGGCCCTCCTCCGGGGGGGAAAACGGGGCCCCCCCGGAGGGAAAATTTTTTTCCCCCCCGCACCAGGTTTCCCCCCTAAACCCCCCTTTTTTCAAAAAACCAAACTTAAAAACCAAAGCATCTCCTTAACCAAAAAAAAAGGAAAAAAAAAACAAGGGGAAAAAGAAAAAAACAAAAGTTTAAAAAAACCAGAAAAAAACCCCCCTAACCAACACCTAAACCCCAACCCCCACCCCCCCAACCCCCCCCCCCCCCCCCTTCCTCTCTCTCTGTGGATGACTCTTTCAACCATTTTGAAAAGAAGGTTGACGAACCCGATCCTCGTTGTTAAGTCAATGACACTGCTGGTCCTGCTCACACTGCCCTACCTATGCTTTGACTTCTTTCTCCCCTTTTCTCCCCAGATAAATCCTGCGACTTGTGACTGCAGGCCGCCCAACAACCTGCCCGCTTGACCCCATCCCCTCCTCCCTTCTCCAGACCATCTCCGGTGACCTTCTCCCCTACCTCACCTCGCTGATCAACTCATCCTTGACCGCTGGCCATGTCCCTTCCGTCTTCAAGAGAGCGAGAGTTGCTCCCCTTCTCAAAAAAACCAACACTCGACCCCACTGATGTCAACAACTACAGACCAGTATCCCTTCTTTCTTTTCTTTCCAAAACTATTGAGCGTGCCGTCTTTAGCCAACTCTCTTGCTATCTCTCTCAGAATGACCTTCTTGATCCAAACCAATCAGGTTTCAGGACTGGTCATTCAACTGAGACTGCTCTTCTCTGTGTCACGGAGACTCTCCGCACTGCTAAAGCTAACTCTCTCTCCTCTGCTCTTGTCCTTCTAGACCTGTCTGCTGCCTTTGATACTGTGAACCATCAGATCCTCCTCTCACCCTCTCCGAGCTGGGCATTTCCGGCGCGGCTCACTCCTGGATTGCGTCCTACCTGACCGGTCGCTCCTACCAAGTGGCGTGGCGAGAAGCTGTCTCCGCACCACGTGCTCTCACCACTGGTGTCCCCCCAGGGCTCAGTTCTAGGCCCTCTCCTTTTCTCCCTATACACCAAGTCACTTGGCTCTGTCATATCCTCACATGGTCTCTCCTATCATTGCTACGCTGACGATACACAACTAATCTTCTCCTTTCCCCCTTCTGATAACCAGGTGGCGAATCGCATCTCTGCATGTCTGGCAGACATATCAGTATGGATGACGGATCACCACCTCAAGCTGAACCCTGGCAAGACGGAGCTGCTCTTCCTCCCGGGGAAGGACTGCCCGTTCCATGATCTCGCCATCACGGTTGACAACTCCGCTGTGTCCTCCTCCCAGAGTGCGAAGAGCCTAGGCGTGACCCTGGACAACACCCTGTCGTTCTCCGCCAACATCAAGGCGGTGACCCGCTCCTGCAGGTTCATGCTCTACAACATTCGGAGAGTACGACCCTGCCTTACACAGGAAGCGGCACAGGTCCTAATCCAGGCACTTGTCATCTCCCGTCTGGACTACTGCAACTCGCTGTTGGCTGGCCTCCCTGCCTGTGCCATTAAACCCCTACAACTCATCCAGAATGCCGCAGCCCGTCTGGTGTTCAACCTTCCCAAGTTCTCTCACGTCACCCCCCCTCCTCCGCACACTCCACTGGCTTCCAGTTGAAGCTCGCATCCGCTACAAGACCATGGTGCTTGCCTATGGAGCAGTGAGGGGAACGGCACCTCTGTACCTTCAGGCTCTGATCAGTCCCTACACCCAAACGAGGGCATTGCGTTCATCTACCTCTGGCCTGCTGGCTCCCCTTCCTCTGCGGAAGCATAGTTCCCGCTCAGCCCAGGCAAAACTGTTCGCTGCTCTGGCACCCCAATGGTGGAACAAGCTCCCTCACGACGCCAGGACAGCGGAGTCACTCACCACCTTCCGGAGACATTTGAAACCCCACCTATTTAAGGAATACCTGGGATAGGATAAAGTAATCCTTCTAACCCCCCCCCCCCCCCCCCCCCCCCAAATTGTAAAGTGGTTATCCCACTGGCTATAGGGTGAACGCACCAATTTGTGAGTCGCTCTGGCTAAGAGCGTCTGCTAAATGACGTTAATGTGCCCTTGAGCAAGGCACTTAACCCTAATTGCTCCTGTAAGTCGCTCTGGATAAGAGCGTCTGCTAAATTACTAAAATGTAAATGTAAATGAGTAAAAAAAAGCTTATTTTGGGATCTGATGGGGTACGACAGTTGAACTAAGCTCATGAGGCATGTGTTATATTCTTCAAGAATCAATGGATATATATAAATAATTTAAAAGTCCAAATATGGATGTAGCAACTACAGATTTCACCTTTAACACCACACATCAGTTCAACAACTGCAGAGTTTGTGCCTCTGTTTTTAAGACAGTACTTACTAGTGTTAATCAGGGCCCGGTTTCTCAAAACCATCTTACTGCTAAGTTCATCATTAGAACCATTGGATGCCTTAAGATGCCTTTGGGAAACCGGAACCAGATATCCAGTTTCCTCCTCTTCTTCCTCCTCCTTTTTCGATGTGACAGTCATCTCCTCCTCCTCCTCTTTCACTCCAAAAACGGGAGCCTCCTCTTCTTTCACTGCAACATCCTCCTCTTCTTTCACTCTGAACGCGTCTTCCTCTTCTTTCACTGTAACATCCTCCTCCTCTTTCACTCTGAACGCGTCTTCCTCTTCTTTCACTGTAACATCCTCCTCCTCTTTCACTCTGAACGCGTCTTCCTCTTCTTTCACTGTAACATCCTCCTCCTCTTTCACTCTGAACGCGTCTTCCTCTTCTTTCACCGTAACAGCCTCACCCTCTAATTGTTTTTGTATTGTAACATCCTCCTCTTCCTCCTCCTCTTTCACTAGAGCTTCATTCTCCGTCCAGCAGACCTCCTCTTCTTTAGCAGGAGGAGAGTAGCTTAGTGAGCTCATGGTCGGGGATGTTAGCTAGCTAGTTAGCATTAGCAACTGGCCTAATGCTACTACTAACTTAACCAGCCAGCTAGCAGTTCTGCAGTAAATCCTCTCTAATCCTACTCCAGGCCAACGGGAGGACAGACCACTACCACTCAACACCCCGTCTAACCGTTCTGCAGTAAATCCTCTCTAATCCTACTCCAGGCCAACGGTCTGGGAGGACAGACCCCTACCACTCAACACCCCGTCTAACCGTTCTGCAGTAAATCCTCTCTAATCCTACTCCAGGCCAACGGACTGGGAGGACAGACCACTACCACTCAACACCCCCGTCTAACCGTTCTGCAGTAAATCCTCTCTAATCCTACTCCAGGCCAACGGTCTGGGAGGACAGACCCCTACCACTCAACACCCCGTCTAACCGTTCTGCAGTAAATCCTCTCTAATCCTACTCCAGGCCAACGGACTGGGAGGACAGACCACTACCACTCAACACCCCGTCTAACCGTTCTGCAGTAAATCCTCTCAATCCAAAGCGCTTCTCTGCCGCCGCCACTACAACCATTATTTTATGTGACTTCCGATCCATTTCTGTAGTACAGTTGAGAACCATGGCTATGAATGCAAAAAAAAAAAAAAAACATTCTTCACATTACATTTTTAGTCATTTAGCAGACGCTCTTATCCAGAGCGACTTACAGGAGCAATTAGGGTTAAGTGCCTTGCTCAAGGGCACATCGACAGATTTTTCACCTGGTCGGCTCGGGGATTAGAACCAGCGACCTTTCGGTTACTGGCACAACGCTCTTACCCACTAAGCTACCTGCCGCCCATCACATCACTCTCTGCCTACTCACAGGAATCATCTCAGTATCCTTCACCCTGCTGTTCCAATCTTCCTCTACCACTCTCTTCTTCAGCATACGACACTTCCTGTACTAAGAGCCAATTTATGCGTGACTTGAAAATTGTGGTCAGATGCGCTGTATGGATGGCGTGACGCAATGCGGAGCCTCCAGAAGCTCACTTCTGCCGAGCGCCTCTCAGATGATGTAATAATGCGGAGGGCTCCATATAGCTACTTGATTGGTTGATGGTAGGCGAGGGCGGGAGGTCCTGTATAAACACAAACTCACTTCCTTGACAACTTCCTTGACAACAGCTCTGCGCTGCGCTGCCAAGCCCAGGAAGTATGAATGCCCTGACTTCTGCAGAGGACCACAACAACAGCTCTGCGCTGCTCTGCCAAGCCCAGGAAGTATGAATGCCCTGACTTCTGCAGAGGACCACAACAACAGCTCTGCGCTGCTCTGCCAAGCCCAGGAAGTATGAATGCCCTGACTTCTGCAGAGGACCACAACAGCTCTGCGCTGCTCTGCCAAGCCCAGGAAGTATGAATGCCCTGACTTCTGCAGAGGACCACAACAGCTCTGCCGCTGCTCTGCCAAGCCCAGAAGTATGAATGCCCTGACTTCTGCAGAGGACAACAACAGCTCTGCGCTGCTCTGCCAAGCCCAGGAAGTATGAATGCCCTGACTTCTGCAGAGGACCACAACAGCTCTGCGCTGCTCTGCCAAGCCCAGGAAGTATGAATGCCCTGACTTCTGCAGAGGACCACAACAACAGCTCTGCGCTGCTCTGCCAAGCCCAGGAAGTATGAATGCCCTGACTTCTGCAGAGGACAACAACAACAGCTCTGCTCTGCTCTGCCAAGCCCAGGAAGTATGAATGCCCTGACTTCTGCAGAGGACCACAACAACAGCTCTGCGCTGCTCTGCCAAGCCCAGGAAGTATGAATGCCCTGACTTCTGCAGAGGCCACGTCACTGTAAATGCTGCGCGGCCAATGCAGACGTCAGAATGGCCACGTAGCGCCTATAACCGTGGCAACCTCAACCTACCTTTCTGTCACAGGACACCTCCGGTAGGTTGCTGACTTCTTCTTCTTTGGATTTAATGGCGAACTACAATCAAAAAGTGTATTTTGTCGCCACCAGCTGGACGTGAGTGAAAACATTCACTAAAGAAAAGTAAATTCCATTACCGGGGGAAGAGAAAATTAACATTAATCCACACAAACCACAAAATAATATTCCCGCTCCTTCAGTCATTCGAAAGCTGAAATCCCCAGTTCAGGCTGTGTTGCCTGAGAGGAAGGGACAGCATGAGAGGAATCCATGCAGCTCCTCAGACGTTAAAGTATTTTAATCCCAGGAAAAAAATGGTTCAGCTGCAGGAACAATGAGTACAGTACATTTACATGCAGCGTAATAATTGGATAATAAACTGACTATTGGCAGTAGGCAGATTATTCCATAGTCATGTAAACATGATTTATCTTAATCGGCATAAGGTCAAAATCGAGTGGCGCAACGGTCTAAGACACCGCATCGCAGTGCAAGAGGCGTTACTCCAGACCCGGGTTCATTCCCCGGGCTGTGCCACAACCGGCCGTGGCCGGGAGTCCCGTAGGACGGCGCACAATTTGCAGAGCGTCGTCCGGGTTAGGGGAGGGTTTGGCCGGAGGGGGGGCTTTACTTGGCTCATCGCGACTCCTTGTGGCGGGCCGGGTGACTGCAGGCTGACCAGGTCGCCAGATGAACGGTGTTTTCCTACGACACATTGGTGCGGCTGGCTTCCGGGTTAAACTGGCGGGTGTTAAGGAGCACGGTTAGGGTCATGTTTTGAAGGATGCACGACTCCACCTTCGCCTCTCTCTCTCAAGCCGGTTGGGACAGCGATGAGACAAGATCGGAAAAGGGGGAAACCAGGTGTTTTTTCTATTTTTATATACAGGACAAGTTTGGACACACCTCCTCATTCAAGGGTTTTTCTTTATTTTTACTATTTTCAACATTGTCTGTCTTTATGGTAGTCTTTATTGTGTCTGTCTTTATGGTAGTCTTTATTGTGTCTGTCTTTATGGTAGTCTTTATTGTGACTGTCTTTATGGTAGTCTTTATTGCTGTGCCTGTCTTTATGGTGGTCTTTATTGTGATTGTCTTCATGGTAGTCTTTATTGTGTCTGTCTTTATGGTAGTCTTTATTGTGACTGTCTTTATGGTAGTCTTTATTATTGTGCCTGTCTTTATGGTAGTCTTTATTGGTGTGACTGTCTTTATGGTAGTCTTTATTGGTGTGACTGTCTTTATGGTAGTCTTTATTGGTGTGACTGTCTTTATGGTGGTCTTTATTGTGATTGTCTTTATGGTATAGGTCTTTATTGTGAACTGTCTTTATGGTAGGTCGTATTATTGTGCTGTCGTTATGGTGGTCTTTATTACTGTGACTGGTCTTTATGGTAGTCTTTTATTATTGTGACTGTTCTTTATGGTTGTCTTTATTGTGACTGTCCTTTATGGTAGTCTTCATTGTGGACTGTCTTTATGGTAGTCTTCATTGTTGTGGACTGTCTTCATGGTAGTTTTATTATTGTGACGTCTTATGGTAGTCTTTATTTGCTTTGACTGCTCTTTATGGTATAGTCTATATTGTGATTGTCTTATGGTAGTCTTTATTACGGTGACCGTCATTATGGTGGTCTTTATTACTGCGGGACTGTCGTTATGGTAGTCTTTATTGCTGTGACTGGTCATATATGGTGGTCTTATCTTTGACTGTCATTATGGTAGTTCTTATTGCTTGTGGACTGGTCATGATGGTAGTCTGTATTTACTGGACTTTCTTTAGGTTGGCTCTTATACTTTGTGACTGTCCATATGGTTAGTCTTTATGCTGTGTGACTGCGTTATGGTGGGCTTTAGTACTGTGACTGTCATATGGTAGTCTTATTACTGGACTGTCTTTATGGTGGTCTGTATTACTGTGACTGTCATTAGGTAGTTTAGTGCAGTCTTTCTTGCGTGAATCCCCGTTATGGTGGTCCTGTATTACTGTGACTGTCATTTATGGTAGCTTTATTGCTGTGGTAATGTAATTATGGTGGTCTATTTACTGGACGGTCATATGGTAGCTTTATTGCTGGACTATCATTAGGTAGTCTTTATACTGTACTGTCATTATGATGGTCTTATTACTGTGACTGTCATTATGGTATAGCCTTTATTACTGTGACTGGTTCTTTATGTGGTCTTTATTACTGGGACTTGGCATCATGGTGGTCTTATTACTTGCTGTCATTTTGGTAGTCTTATACTGTGACCTGTCATTATGGTGCTTTATTACTGTGATGTCATATGGGTGGTCTTTATTGCTTGTGACTGTCGTTATGGTAGTCTTTATTACTGTGACTGTCATTATGGTGGTCTTTATTACTGTGACTGTCATTATGGTAGTATATTGCTGGTGACTGCACATTATGGTGTCTTATTACTGTGACTGGTCATTATGGGTGGTCTTTATTACTGTGACTGTCATTATGGTAGTCTTTATTACTGTGACTGTCATTATGGTGTCTTTATTACTGTGACTGTCATTATGGTGGTCTTTATTACAGTGACTGGCATTATGGTGGTCTTTATTACCGTGACTGTCTTTATTACTGTGACTGTCATTATGGTAGTCTTTTACTGTGACTGTCATTATGGTGGTCTTTATTACTGTGAATGTCATTATGGTAGTCTTTATTACTGTCTTTATTGCTGTGACTGTCATTATGGTAGTCTTTATTACTGTGACTGTCATTGTGGTGGTCTTTATTACTGTGACTGTCATTGTGGTAGTCTTTATTGCTGTGACTGTCATTATGGTGGTCTTTATTACTGTGACTGTCATTATGGTAGTCTTTATTGCTGTGACTGTCTTTATTACTTTGATTCTCATTATGGTAGTCTTTTACTGTGACTGTCATTATGGTGGTCTTTATTACTGTGACTGTCATTTTGGTAGTCTTTATTACTGTGACTGTCATTATGGTAGTCTTTATTACTGTGACTGTCTTTATGTTGGTCTTTATTACTGCGACTGTCTTTATTACTGTGACTGTCATTATGGTGGTCTTTATTACTGTGACTGTCATTATGGTGGTCTATATTATTACCGTGACTGTCTTTATTACTGTGACTGTCATTATGGTAGTCTTTATTACTGTGACTGTCTTTATGTTGGTCTTTATTAATGTGACTGTCTTTATTACTGTGACCTGCATTATGGTAGTCTTATTACGTGACTGTCTTTATGTTGCGTCTTTATTAATGTGACTTCTTATTACTGTGCTTCATATTGGTAGTCTTGGACTGTGACTGTCATTATGGTGGTCTTTATTACGTGACTGTCATTTGGTAGTCTTTTAGTACTGTGACTGTCTTTATTACTGTGCTGTCATTATGGTAGTCTTTGTACTGCGACTGTCATTCTGGTGGTCTTTATTTACTGTGACTGTCTTTATTACTGTGACGTATTATGGTTAGTCGGTTTACGGTGACTGTATTATGGTGGTCTTATTACTGTGACTGTCATATGGTAGTCTTAGTACGGTGACTGTCATTATGGTGGTCTTATTACTGTGTCTTTATGCTGTTGGATGGCATTATGGCGGTCTTAGTACTGTGACGTCAGTGCGTGTCTTATTACTGGATGTCATTATGGTTAGTCTTTATTTCTTTGGGGACTGTCATTATGGTAGTCTTATTCTCGTACTGTAGCATGGTGGTTTATTACTGGTCTTTATTGCTGTGACTGGCATTATGGGTAGTTCTTATACTGGCCGTCATTGTGGTAGTCTTTTTATGGACTGTCTTGTGGTGGTCTTTACTGTGACTGTCATTGTGGTAGTCTTATTGTTTGTTACTGGACTGTCATTAGGTGGTCTTTATTACTGTGACTGCATTATGGTAGTCTTATACTGTGATGTCATTATGGTGGTCTTTATTACTGTTGGTCTTTATTGCTGCGGTGACTGGCATTATGGTAGTCTGTATTACTGTGACTGTCATTGTGGTGGTTTCCTATTACTGTGACTTCATTGTGGTAGTCTTTATTGCTGTGAGTCATTATGTGTCTTTAAATGTGACTGTCATTATGGTAGTCTTTATTATGTGCGTCTTTTAGTACTGGGACTGCATTATGGTAGTCTTTCTGTGACTTTATTATGGTGGTCTTGTATTACTGTGACTGGCTTATTACTGTGACTGTTATATTATGGTATAGTCTTTTTTACTGTGACTGTCATTCTGGTGGTCTTATTGTGTCTGTCTTTATGGTAGTCTTTATTGTGACTGTCCTTTATGGTAGTCTATTATTGTGCCTGTCTTTATGGTAGTCTTTATGGTGTGACTGTCTTTATGTAGTCTTTATTGGTGTGACTGTCTTTATGGTAGTCTGTTATTGGTGTGACTGTCTTTATGGTGGTCTTTATTGTGATTGTCTTTATGGTAGTCTTTATTGTGACTGGTCTTTATGGTAGTCTTTATTTGTCTGTCTGTCTTTATGGTGGTCTTTAGTACTGTGACTGTCTTTATGGTAGTCTTTATTATTGTGACTGTCTTTATGGTTGTCTTTATTGTGACTGTCTTTATGGTAGTCTTCATTGTGACTGTCTTTATGGTAGTTTCATTGTTGTGACTGTCTTCATGGTAGTCTTTATTATTGTGGACGTCTTTGGTAGGCCTTTATGCGTGTGACTGTCTTTATGGTAGTGTTTTTGTGATTGTTCTTTAGGTAGTCTTTTTTACTGTGACGACATTATGGTGTGGTCTTATTACTGGAAGTGTTATGGTAGTCTTTCTTGCGTGGGACTGTCATTATGGTGGCTTTACTGTGACTGTCATTATGGTAAGTCTTATGCTAGGCCTGTCATGATGGTAGTTCTTTATTAATGTGGACTGTCTTTATGGGGATGGTCTTATTCTGTGACTGTCATTATGGTAGTCGTTATTGCTGTGCCGCCGTTTTATGGTGGTCTTTATTACGTGAACTGTCATTATGGTATAGGCTTTATTACTGTGACTGTCTTTATGGTGGTCTTTATTACTGTGACGGTCATTATGGTTAGTCTTTATTGCTGTGACTGCCAGTTATGGTGGTCTTTATTATTGTGGACTGTCGGTATGGTAGTCGTTATGCTGTGACTGGTCATAGGGTGGTCTTTATTACTTTGACTGTCATTATGGTAGTCGTTATATTGCTGTGACTTTATCCATTATGGTAGTCTTTATTACTGTGACTGTCATTATGATGGTCTTTATTACTGTGACTGTCATTATGGTAGCCTTTATTACTGTGACTGTCTTTATGGTGGTCTTTATTACTGTGACTGTCATCATGGTGGTCTTTATTACTTTGACTGTCATTATGGTAGTCTTTATTACTGTGACTGTCATTATGGTAGTCTTTATTACTGTGACTGTCATATGGTGGTCTTTATTGCTGTGACTGTCGTTATGGTAGTCTTTATTACTGTGACTGTCATTATGGTGGTCTTTATTACTGTGACTGTCATTATGGTAGTATATTGCTGTGACTGCCATTATGGTGGTCTTTATTACTGTGACTGTCATTATGGTGGTCTTTATTACTGTGACTGTCATTATGGTAGTCTTTATTACTGTGACTGTCATTATGGTGGTCTTTATTACTGTGACTGTCATTATGGTGGTCTTTATTACAGTGACTGGCATTATGGTGGTCTTTATTACCGTGACTGTCTTTATTACTGTGACTGTCATTATGGTAGTCTTTTACTGTGACTGTCATTATGGTGGTCTTTATTACTGTGAATGTCATTATGGTAGTCTTTATTACTGTCTTTATTGCTGTGACTGTCATTATGGTAGTCTTTATACTGTGACTGTCATTGTGGTGGGTCTTATTATGTGACTGTCATTGTGGTAGTCTTTATTGCTGTGACTGTCATTATGGTGGTCTTTATACTGTGACTGTCATTATGGTAGTCTTTTTTTGCTGTGACTGTCTTTAGTACTTTTGATTCTCATTATGGTAGTCTTTTACTGTGACTGTCATTATGGTGGTCTTTATTACTGTGACTGTCATTTTGGTAGTCTTTATTACTGTGACTGTCATTATGGTAGTCTTTATTACTGTGACTGTCTTTATGTTGGTCTCTTTAACTGCGACTGTCTTTATTACTGTGACTGTCATTATGTGGTCTTTATTACTGTGATGTCATATGGTGGTCTTTATTACCGTGACTGTCTTTATTACTGTGACTGTCATTATGGTAGTCTTTATTACTGTGACTGTCTTTAGGTTTGGTCTTTATTAATGTGACTGTCGTTTATATACTGTGACTGTTCATTATGGTAGTCTTTATTACTGTGGACGGTCTTATGTTGGTCTTTATTAATGTGACTGTCTTTATTACTGTGACTGTCATTATGGTAGTCTTTTACTGTGACTGTCATTATGGTGGTCTTTATTACTGTGACTGTCATTATGGTAGTCTTTATTACTGTGACTGTCTTTATTACTGTGACTGTCATTATGGTAGTCTTTTACTGCGACTGTCATTATGGTGGTCTTTATTACTGTGACTGTCTTTATTACTGTGACTGTCATTATGGTAGTCTTTTACTGTGACTGTCATTATGGTGGTCTTTATTACTGTGACTGTCATTATGGTAGTCTTTATTACTGTGACTGTCATTATGGTGGTCTTTATTACTGTGTCTTTATTGCTGTGACTGGCATTATGGTAGTCTTTATTACTGTGACTGTCATTGTGGTGGTCTTTATTACTGTGACTGTCATTATGGTAGTCTTTATTTTGGACTGTTCATTATGGAGTCTTTATTACTGTGACTGTCATATGGTGGTCTTTATTACTGTGTCTTAATGCTTGTGACTGGCATTATGGTAGTCTTTATTACTGTGATGTCATTGTGGTAGTTCTTTTTTAATGTGACTGTCATTTGTGGTCGTGGTGGTGGTCCTTTATTACTGGGACTGCATTGTGGTATAGTCTTTATCGGCTGTGACTGTATTAGTGGGTCTTTTATTACGGACTGTCATTTGAGTATCTTTATTCTGTGACTGTCATATGGTGGTCTTTATTACTGTGTCTTATTGCCTGTGACGGCATTATGGTAGTCTTTCTTACTGGACGGTCATTGTGGTGGTCTTATACTGTGACTGTCATTGTGGTAGGTTTATTGCGTGGATGTCATTATGGTGGATTATTACTGTGACTTCATATGGTAGGCTTCTTACTGTGACGTCTTTTATTACTGTGACTGTCATTATGGTAGTCTTTTACTGACGGTCATTATTGGGGTCTTTATACTGTGATGTCTATTATGGACTGGTAATTATGTAGTCTTACTGTGAACCTGTCATTATGGTGGTCTTTATTAACTGTGCACTGTCATTATGGTAGTCTTATACTGTGACTGTCATTATATGGTTGGTCTTTATTACTGTGACTGTCATTATGGTGCTTTATGGACCTGTGTCTTATTGCTGTGACCCCTGGGCTAAGGTAGTCTTTTATTACTGTGACTGTAATTATGGTTAGTCCTTTCTTACTGGGACTGGTCATTATGGTGGTCTTTATTCCTGTGTCTTTATTGCTGTGACTGGCATTATGGTAGTATTTATACTGTGACTGTCATTGGTGGTGGTCTCTATTACTGGACTGTCCTTATGGTAGAGTCTTTATTACTGTGACAGCAGACCCCCCAGGGCCTGGACTGAGCAGCCCAGCAGACCCCCCAGGGCCAGGACTGAGCAGCCCAAGACAACCCCCCAGGGCCAGGAGCAGTACAGCAGACCCCCAGGGCCAGGACTGAGCAGCCCAGCAGACCCCCAGGGCCAGGACGGACCAGCCCAGCAGACCCCCAGGGCCAGGACTGACCAGCCCAGCAGACCCCCAGGGCCAGGACTGAGCAGTACAGCAGACCCCCAGGGCCAGGACTGAGCAGTACAGCAGACCCCCAGGGCCAGGACTGAGCAGTAAAGCATGACCCCCAGGGCCAGGACTGAGCAGTACAGCAGTCCCCAGGAGCAGGAGCAGTACAGCAGACCCCCAGGGCCAGGACTGAGCAGTACAGCAGACCCCCAGGGCCAGGACTGAGCAGCCCAGCAGCTAGGGATTTCCTAAATAGGTATCTCCCTTGATGTGGGCGTGTTTTCAATACAGACTCCTTTAGTCGTCCAGTATCTGATATAAGGCCTCCAGACCTTATGAAAGATGCCCAGTAGACCCTTCATCCTGTAATAAATCTAATCTGGTGATACATAACTTGACATTTCTCCCATCCATTGTGACATTGTGGGAGGATAACCAACCTTCCAATTAATGGCAATGCATTTCCTAGCCGCTATAAATGCTTGATTACACAGTTTCTTCTGATAACAGTCTCCAGTATCAACATTTCTAAGCAAACAAAAAGCAGGGAGAAGGGAGAATCTGTAGACATGCTGAGATAAAAGTACATACTCTTTGCCAGAATTCCACCAGCCTTCACAAGACCATAAAATATGCAATTACTGTATATCCTCTTTTGTGTTTTACACCTCCAGCAGAGGAATTACATTTCTGAGTGCATGTAATTCAGTTTCACTGGCACATAGTACGTTCTATGGATGGTCTTAAACTATGTCTGAGATTATATGAACATGACTGGGCATTCAAACATATCTGTATCCATTCATGATCAACAATAGCTTCTACCAGGTCTTCCTCACATTTTTGTTTGACATGTTTTGTGTCATCGGGAAAAGCCTCTATCAACCCCTGATACAGTTTGTAAAATAAACATTGGAGGTTTTGTCAGACTGCCTTAAAATAGTTTCAATCTTTGAAGCTTCTGGCTTGTCCAGTGTTTGCTGCACAGATAGAATAAAGTGTTGTATCTTCAAAAATGACAACTCAGCTCCATCCCAGCCTGGTCTTCCCTGGCTGCCTGACCCTGCTGTCACCATCTGATCCCCCTAAAATGAGGCATGACAAATAAATACCTTGGTGTACATGTATTCATTTATTTTATCTTTATTTAACTAGGCAAGTCAGTTAAGAACATATTCTTATTTACAATGATGGCCTACACCGGCCAAACCCGGACGACGCTGGGCCAATTGTGCGCCGCCCCTATGGGACTCCCAATCACGGCCGGTTGTGATACAGCCTGGAATCGAACCAGGGGGTCTGTAGTGACGCCTCAAGCACTGAAACGCAGTGCCTTAGACCGCTGCGCCACTCGGTCTGTAGTGACGCCTCAAGCACTGAGACGCAGTGCCTTAGACCGCTGCGCCACTCGGTCTGTAGTGACGCCTCAAGCACTGAGACACAGTGCCTTAGACCGCTGCAAAATTCACCTGAGCTCCGCAGACTGGTCTTCCCTGGCTGTCTGACCCTGCTGGGACACCATCTGATCCTGCTAAGACATGATGAGCACAGCGTTGTGTACTGACACTGCACCACGAAGCCCATAGAACTGTTTATTACCGTGTCAGTGTGAAAGGTAGGGAATTAGCCTTGGGAAACTGACAGACCAATAACGTTACATTGCTATACTGACTAATAAAAAAACTCAACATTGCACTGAAAAAAAAAACTTCATAATATCGGTCTTCAATCGTTTCAGCCGTTGGTTTCATCATTTGATTCAGGTCTAGTGTGATTGAGGCAAAAAAGAATAGCTAATGTTAGCATTATTGTTAGCATAGCATAGTATTATGGTTAGCATAGCATTATGGTTAGCATAGCATAGCATTATGGTTAGTGTAGCATAGCATTATGGTTAGCAGTGTGGTTAAGGTTGGGGTAATTTGTTACGGTACATCAACTGGTAAAAGCCAAGTTCATCTACTTCTGAAACGGGACAAAACAAAGGCTACAAAAACATTAACAGTACATGTCATTTACACTAGCTAATAGCTCAACAGCACTAGTTTGTATTTGTTCTGTTAAGTTAAACAGCAGTTACCTTGCCCAGTTACATCAGTCAACTAAAGAGTAGCCAGTTTCTGCTCTGCTTGCTTTTACAACACAGAAAAAAAGAGTGCAACACAACTGACTGCAGCTCCCTTTATTTCAACTCTCCCGTGCTGGTCCAGCCGGCCTTCCAGAAGCTTCGCCTTTCACACAGCCTGTCCGCCCACTCTGTGGTGTCCGCAAAGTCCTGTCCTTGTTGACTGATTGATCCATTCATCCTTCCATCCCTCCTCAGCCTTCCTCTCCTCTGAAGACCCAGTGAGGGTGGAGCTCAGTCAGAGAGCTGTTGAGGGACTGGTTAGGAAGAACACTTCTACAGCCAGAGAGGTGAGAGGTCACACATGGTTTAGATGGTAAATATTTATGTCCCCTTAGCGGTTCATCACGTGAGCAAAAGGGAACATGTTCCATCATCTATGTTAATTTACATTAGTGCAAATTGTCACACATTTGTTCTTTGTTAGTATGAAGGTAATTTGTGTATACTGAACAAAAATATAAACACAACATACAACAATTTCAAAGATTTTACTGAGTTGAAGTTCATTAGGCCCTAATCTATGGATTTCATGTAACAACTCCTTCATGTATGAATTGTCTGATGTTTAACCAGATATCTTTTATCAGAATATCTTGTCACATTGATCACAGCTATGAGATTTTTCTCCTGTGTGTGTTCTCTGGTGTGATTTTAAACTTCCTGACGAAACAAAACTCTTTCCACAGTCAGAACAGTGGTAGAGTTTCTCTCCTGGGACCAACACTTTACATGATGCGTTCATATTTTTGTTCAGTGCAGAACGTACTTTCCCCCATCATTCACCCCATCTCTTTACATTGCTTATGCATATTCGGTGGCCGGACTGCGTCCAGACTGTCAAACTCCAAACCCATCCTGGCAGATCTAAACCTAATTCGAGCACATTGTGACTTTTGTGCATCCAGATCTAATGCAGCTTGATCGGATGACAGAAGCCACATTTAAGTGTCGGGTGTAACTGAGGCCGTAGGTGCTCCATATCCATTACTTTGAGGGTTTTATATAATATGACTAAATGTGTTTCTTTCTGTGTTGGAGGGGCAGTCAAGAAATGGAACGGCAAGGCCACAGAACATGACATATGCAGAGCTGTGGGAGACCACCTCAAGCATGCCCCTGGTAGAGCCGGGGGTGGTGTTTACCACGGCCACAGAACATGACATATGCAGAGCTGTGGGAGACCACCTCAAGCATGCCCCTGGTAGAGCCGGGGGGGTGGTGTTTACCAAGGCCACAGACCATGACATATGCAGAGCTGTGGGAGATCACCTCAAGCATGCCCCTGGTAGAGCCGGGGGTGGTGTTTACCAAGGCCACAGACCATGACATATGCAGAGCTGTGGGAGACCACCTCAAGCATGCCCCTGGTAGAGCCGGGGGTGGTGTTTACCAAGGCCACAGACCATGACATATGCAGAGCTGTGGGAGATCACCTCAAGCATGCCCCTGGTAGAGCCGGGGGTGGTGTTTACCACGGCCACCACGCCTTCAGCAGGCTTGAAAAGTGGGATTGATCTGTTTGATCCATTTGTTTGTTTCCGTTTTCAGTAGTTTAATCCTTTGATGTTGTTGATTTCAACATTTTAAATAAAAAAAAGTAAAAAATGCACTGGATTGGTTGAAGTCGGTAATTGGGTTAATTTGTTTTGCAATATGTTAAAATACAATCAAGCTTTATTTATACAGCACATTTCAGACATGGATGCAACACAATGTGCTTCACAGGAAAAAACTAATACAAACTATGAAAATAAACACTGAAATATTTACTAGACAACAAACATAAGAGAATAAAAAAACTAAAGAATATCAATAAAAGCTGAAGGACTAAAGAGCATCTAAGGAAATAACATTGGTTAAAATAGTAAGAATATGATGTAATATCCAGCCCAAAATATAAGCTTGTATTACTACACTGTTTATAAACAATATAATTGTACAAAAATAATCAGTTAATCACATAAATTATTATGATTACTAAATGTTACATGAAATGGAAATATTATGAAATATCAAAACCAAATGTACACCACTTTGTTAATATGTATTGGCAATAATTAACTTAATGGTGAGGCATGGAATAATTAAACATGTATATTTTGTCAATGTGTGTTTCATTAGCTAGCTATCTCTCTGTCAGTTAATTGAATTTGAATCATGTTTTGTCATGATAATATTTCTCATTTCAAGTAACTAGCTGCAGGCTTAAAGAAACATTCCAATCATATACTTTGCACAGAAACCCAAATAAAAGCATGTATATAGAAATAAGAGTGTGTGTCATGTCTGCTAGAATGGAGGTTTAAAAACGACAGCTACATATTAGCCAATACATATGGCATAGCCTACACATATAGTATACCTTGCAGTACAATCTACTCTAAAAACAGTCTTACAATGTTGCAGTCCAGAAATGAGAGCTTTACCCTCTATGCCAAAGTCTGGGCATCTGATGGAGGCTGTAGAACTGTCAAACACATGCTTCAGTATTCCCCCTTCTCTCTAGGAGCATTTGTGTGCCCAGTCCCCAAAGGTGTATGGAAAAGATGCCACCCTGGTCACCAATGTAGCTGACCGATGTAGAGAGACAAGTGCCTTAGCAGAATCAAATCTAAAGCTTGTGTGGTCCAGAGATGAGAACTCTACTACCTATGGCAAGAGCCTGGGCTACTGACGGGGACAATAGAATTCTCCCCATTGGCAAGAGCCTGGGCTCCTGACGGGGACAATAGAATTCTCCCCATTGGCAAGAGCCTGGGCTCCTGACGGGGACAATAGAATTCTCCCCATTGCATGGCGTTACATGTCAGCTACACACAATACCCCATAATGACAAAGCAAAAAAAGGTTTTTAGAAATGTTAGAACATTTATCAAATAAAATAAACAGAAATACACCAAGCCATGAGGTCGAAGGAATTGTCCGTAGAGCTCCGACACAGAATTGTGTCGGAGGCACAGATCTGGGGAAGGGTACCAAAAAATGTCTGCAGCATTGAAGGTCCCCAAGAACACAGTGGCCTCCATCATTCTTAAATGGAAGAAGTTTGGAACCACCAAGACGCTTCCTAGAGATGGCCGCCCGGCCAAACTGAGCAATCGGGGGAGAAGGGCCTTGGTCAGGGAGGTGACCAAGACTCTATGGCCTGAATGCCAAGGCTGCAAGAAAAATACATATGTTCAACTTTCACTTTCAACCAAATGCAGATTGGATGTCGGGTATAGTCTTCTTTTCAACATCTTTTCAACAACATTTTGCTAGGTGGGGTAGCCCAATTTCAAAACACAGTTTTATTGTGTTCAATAATCATATTACTTGTATTTTTTTAAACGAGCATCTTAAAACAACAATGTTGTTTTGTGGCAATAAATCACTGATATCGATTAAATCAGGTTGTACGTGCTGTTGAAACTAACTAAAAAGTCACATGGAAATGGGAGATATCTTTTACCTCACTGGTTAGAGGACAACCTGCAGAAGACAGTCAGCTACATTTAAAGTGATGCATTTAAATTCAGGGGTCCCCAAAACAAAGACAAATTCAATACTTATTTGTCATCACTCATCGATATTACGTTGAAATCAATTGGGGAGGGGGGAGATGAGGTTGCTGGTCCTGTTAAAACTAACAGCTCAAAAAACCACATGGAATCTGGGAATAATGTGTAGAGGAAAATTTGTAGAAAACATCTAGCTACATTTTGAAGTGTTGCACACATTCTAAATCGTGACATTATTCATTAAAATACTCCTTCTACAATGTTAAAACATTCTACATTGTGACATTATTTCATTGATATCATGGAACACCTCCTTCATGTATGAATTGTCTGATGTTTAATCAGACATCTTTTATCAGAGTATCTCTTGTCACATTGATCACAGCTATGAGGTTTCTCTCCTGTGTGTGTTCTCTGGTGTGATTGTAAACTCCCTGATGAAACAAAACTCTTTCCACAGTCAGAGCAGTGGTAAGGTTTCTCTCCTGTGTGTGTTCTCTGGTGTATAGTCAGCTGGCTAAATGTAACAAAACGCTTCCCACATTGATTACAGCTATAAGGCTTCTCTCCAGTGTGTGTTCTCTGGTGTACAGTCAGCTGGCTAGATGCAACAAAACTATTCCCACATTGATTACAGCTAAAAGGCTTCTCTCCTGTGTGTGTTCTTTGGTGTGTTTTCAGGCTTCCAGATGTAACAAAACTATTCCCACATTGGTTACAGCTATGAGGCTTCTCTCCTGTGTGTGTTCTCTGGTGTGATTTCAGGCTGTTTGAGTGACTAAAACTCTTCCCACATTGATCACAGCTATAAGGTCTCTCTCCTGTGTGTGTTCTCTGGTGTGATTTCAGGCTGTTTGAGTGACTAAAACTCTTCCCACATTGATCACAGCTATAAGGTTTCTCTCCTGTATGGATTCTCTGATGTATTTTGAGGGTTGCTAAACAGGTGCATCTCTTCCCACAGTCAGAGCAGCAGTGAGATTTCTCTCCTGTGTGTGTTCTCTGGTGTGATTTTAAACATCCTGATGAAACAAAACTCTTTCCACAGTCAGAGCAGTGGAAAGGTTTCTCTCCGGTGTGTGTTCTCTGATGTATTTTAAGATGGCTAGCTTTTAAAAAACTCTTCAAACATTGATTACAGCTATAAGATTTCTCTCCTGTGTGTGTTCTCTGGTGTGATTTTAAACATCCTGATGTAACAAAACTCTTTCCACAGTCAGAGCAGTGGAAAGGTTTCTCTCCAGTGTGAATTCTCGTGTGTACTTTTAGTGAATCTGAGCTTGAGTAACTCTTCCCACAGTCAGAGCAGCGGTGAGGTTTCCTCCCTGTGGGTCTCTGCTGGTGTTTCTTGAGGTGTTCTGATGCGGAGAGACTCTTCTCTGCCTTGTCAGCTTCAAGATGTTGTTGAGGCTCCCCAGAGGATCCACGATAGTCACGTCTCCCTCCTGTGTGAACAACAAAGTCAGACAGATGGTTAAAGGCCCACAACAGCAAAAATCCAGTTTATTTGAGCTAAAAGGTGATGTCCATGATGTTGTACAACAATTTGTTTGGATGATTCTAGACAAAAAAAATCTGTTCTTAAAGTTGCTGAAACCCTAAGCAGTTTGCCAGACGACTTTTGGTCACCAATATAAGCCCCTTTCTGTGTTTGCAAAAATGGCTGCATTAAGATCTGTGTCGGTTTCACAATTTCACCACAGTGGGGGAAAACTCAGGGGAGTTCTGGTAGGCTGCCAATTTCACCACCGTGGGGGAAAACTCAGGGGAGTTCTTGTAGGCTGCCAATTTCACCACCGTGGGGGAAAACTCAGGGGAGTTCTCGTAGGCTGCCAATTTCACCACCGTGGGGGAAAACTCAGGGGAGTTCTCAGAGGCTGCCAGCAAAAATAGCCTCCATTTACAGGTTGCTTATGATTGCATTTCCCACTACTTTTGGATTATAATTGTAAGACTCATTTGAATATCCTGCTTAATATAATGTTTGTGCCATCGTCTCAAATCAACTGCTTTATACTTTAAAAAACACTTCAACTTCAACCAGTAAAATGCTCTTTGGCTAGCTTTGCTACCAGCCTGTTAATGAGCGTTAGCATTCAAGCTAACAAGAGCTGCATTCAAAATACAAACTATTAACAGTATTACATTGTCTACCGTTGCTATTAAATATTTTATTAACTTCAAGTACTAAAGGTAGTAGATTACAATTAGGGAAAACCTAAAACCCAAAGACAAAAACAATATCTAGACCTAGGGCCTATATCATCAGATCCTCTGAGGAACTTTGGTTGAACAAATTAACCCCTTTGGGGCTGGACATTTAATGAACTACACGGCAGGACCTGGTCAATGACCTGAAGAGAGCTGTGACCACAGTCTCAAAGAAAACCATTAGTAACACACTACGCCGTCATGGATTAAAATCCTGCAGCGCACGCAAGGTCCCCCTGCTCAAGCCAGCGCATGTCCAGGCCCGTCTGAAGTTTGCCAATGACCATCTGGATGATCCAGAGGAGGAATGGGAGAAGGTCATGTGGTCTGATGAGACAAAAATAGAGCTTTTTGGTCTAAACTCCACTCGCCGTGTTTGGAGGAAGAAGAAGGATGAGTACAACCCCAAGAACACCATCCCAACCGTGAAGCATGGAGGTGGAAAAATCATTCTTTGGGGATGCTTTTCTGCAAAGGGGACAGAACGACTGCACCATATTGAGGGGAGGATGAAAGGGGCCATGTATCGCAAGATCTTGGCCAACAACCTCCTTCCCTCAGTAAGAGCATTGAAGATGGGTCGTGGCTGGGTCTTCCAGCATGACAACGACCCGAAACACACAGCCAGGGCAACTAAGGAGTGGCTCCGTAAGAAGCATCTCAAGGTCCTGGAGTGGCCTAGCCAGTCTCCAGACCTGAACCCAATAGAAAATCTTTGGAGGGAGCTGAAAGTCCGTATTGCCCAGCGACAGCCCCGAAACCTGAAGGATCTGGAGAAGGTCTGTATGGAGGAGTGGGCCAAAATCCCTGCTGCAGTGTGTGCAAACCTGGTCAAGACCTACAGGAAACGTATGATCTCTGTAATTGCAAACAAAGGTTTCTGTACCAAATATTAAGTTCGGCTTTTCTGATGTATCAAAAATACTTATGTCATGCAATAAAAAGCAAATTAATTACTTTAAAATCATACAATGTGATTTTCTGGATTTTTGTTTTAGATTCCGTCTCTCACAGTTGAAGTGTACCTATGATAAAAATTACAGACCACTGTATAACATTCTATTGGTTGCAAGAATTGTATATAATAATTTAAAATTGAACAATTCTACGTTTTGAATCCGGCGTCGTTTTGCATGTCAGTTCATACACCATGTGCCATGGAATCGAAAATGTCTTCCCAACTATTTTGCAATCTATACAGCACAGCTGTCAATTGTTATGTCCTTGAAACCGGTCAAAAAAAAATGTATCAACATTTTCTTTAACCAATTTTGGTCTTTAATGCAGGGCCGACAGACAAGTTCCTTACCTTTTCCCGCTTCCATTTTTGCGGTAATGCTGCAATTAGTTTGGTTGTAATTGTGGGTAGAGCAGACATTTCCCTATATTTTTGTTAGCTGCATGTGTGACATACAGTGAGGGAAAAACATATTTGATCCCCTGCTGATTTTGTACGTTTGCCCACTGACAAAGAACGGTGAGGAATCAGACCAGAACTACATGGGAGGATCTTGTCAATGATCTCAAGGCAGCTGGGACCATAGTCACCAAGAAAACAATTGGTAACACACCTACGACGCGTGAAGGACTGAAATCCTGCAGCGCCCCGCAAGGTCCCCCCTGCTCAAGAAGCACATATACAGCCCGTCTGAAGTTTGCCAATGAACATCTGAATGATTCAGAGGAGAACTGGGTGAAAGTGTTTGTGGTCAGATGAGACCAAAATCGAGCTCTTTGGCATCAACTCAACTCGCCGTGTTTGGAGGAGGAGGAATGCTGCCTATGACCCCAAGAACACCATCCCCACCGTCAAACATGGAGGTGGAAACATTATGCTTTGGGGGTGGTTTTTTCTACTAAGGGGACAGGACAACTTCACCGCATCAAAGGGACGATGGACGGGGCCATGTACCGTCAAATCTTGGGTGAGAACCTCCTTCCCTCAGCCAGGGCATTGAAAATGGGTCGTGGATGGGTATTCCAGCATGACAATGACCCAAAACACACGGCCAAGGCAACAAAGGAGTGGCTCAAGAAGAAGCACATTAAGGTCCCGGAGTGGCCTAGCCAGTCTCCAGACCTTAATCCCATAGAAAATCTGTGGAGGGAGCTGAAGGTTCGAAACCTTAATGACTTGGAGAAGATCTGCAAAGAGGAGTGGAACGAAATCACTCCTGATATGTGTGCAAACCTGGTGTCCAACTATAAGAAACGTCTGACCTCTGTGATTGCCAACAAGGGTTTTGCCACCAAGTACTAAGTCATGTTTTGCAGAGGGGTCAAATACTTATTTCCCTCATTAAAAATGCAAATCAATCTATAACATTTTTGACATGCGTTTTTCTGGATTTTTGTTATTGTTATTCTGTCTCTCACTGTTCAAATAAACCTACCATTAAAATGATAGACTGATCAAGTCTTTGTCAGTGGGCAAACGTACAAAATCAGCAGGGGATCAAATACTTTTTTCACTCACTGTAACTCCACCAGTCCTATTTATGATGTCATTTACAAGATTATTGCTTTTTAAACATTTTAATCGAAAAATACCGTTTTTTTAATCAATTAGTATATTTGAGATTTACCACAATATTTGTTGTATTATTTGTTCAGTCCTTTCTGGTAGATTAAACTGAAATTGCAACCACTTTCTATGGCTTCTTTTAAAAATAACTATATTTTGGAGATTATTTCGTTTTTCAAATAATGGCCTTTTTCTGAATAAAGGGAAAAAGGCCATTCTTGAACATAGGGTGAGACATTCTTACTAATCTGCTAGAGAACCAGTTCGGATTTAAGAATAACTTTTGTATGACTGACGCCTTTAGTGAGAGGTCTAATGCTTTAATATTTAATCATTTCTGCCCTCTGAATTCAAATTCATTATTTAAATAGGCCCTTTTTAATTTTGTCTGTCTTGCCATTCCAAATAAAATTGAATATTTTTTGCTCATATAATTTTTATGGCAAAACCATAAGCAAATAGGTAAACTGGGATATGACTAAAGTGTTAATCAAGGTGATTTTTTGCACAAATAAGACAGGTATTTTCCTTTCCGTGGTAGCAAGATCTTATCTATTTTTGATAACTATCTATTGAAATGTGAGATCATTTTCATCATAGGTACACGTCAACTATGACAGACAATTGAGATTTTTTTTCTCCAGAAAATCACATTGTAGGATTTTTAAATGAATTTATTTGCAATTATGGTGGAAAATAAGTATTTGATCACCTACAAACAAGCAAGATTTCTGGCTCTCACAGACCTGTAACTTCTTCTTTAAGAGGCTCCTCTGTCCTCCACTCGTTACCTGTATTAATGGCACCTGTTTGAACTTGTTATCAGTATAAAAGACACCTGTCCACAACCTCAAACAGGCACACTCCAAAACTCCCACTAGGGCCAAGACCAAAGGAGCTGCCAAAGACCACCCAGAAACAAAAGTGTAGACCGCACCAGGGCTGGGAAAGACCGAACTGCAATAGGTAAGCAGCGTGGTTTGAAGAAGAAACGGACTGGTGGATGGCAATTATAGGAAAGACATACAGACCATGATAATATCCCTCGATCTGGGGCTCCACGCAAGATCTCACACAGTGGGCGTCAAAAATGATCCAAGAACGGGAGCAAAAAATCCCAGAACCACACGGGGGGGACCTAGTGAAGGACCTGCAGAGAGCTTGGGACCAAAGAACAAAGCTACCATCAAGTTTCTTACCAATATTAAGTTCGGCTTTTCTGATGTATCAAAAATACTTATGTCATGCAATAAAAAGCAAATTAATTACTTTAAAATCATACAATGTGATTTTCTGGATTTTTGTTTTAGATTCCGTCTCTCACAGTTGAAGTGTACCTATGATAAAAATTACAGACCACTGTATAACATTCTATTGGTTGCAAGAATTGTATATAATAATTTAAATTGAACAATTCTACGTTTTGAATCCGGCGTCGTTTTGCATGTCAGTTCATACACCATGTGCCATGGAATCGAAAATGTCTTCCCAACTATTTTGCAATCTATACAGCACAGCTGTCAATTGTTATGTCCTTGAAACCGGTCAAAAAAAAATGTATCAACATTTTCTTTAACCAATTTTGGTCTTTAATGCAGGGCCGACAGACAAGTTCCTTACCCTTTTCCCGCTTCCATTTTTGCGGTAATGCTGCAATTAGTTGGTTGTAATTGTGGGTAGAGCAGACATTTCCCTATATTTTTGTTAGCTGCATGTGTGACATACAGTGAGGGAAAAACATATTTGATCCCCTGCTGATTTTGTACGTTTGCCCACTGACAAAGAACGGTGAGGAATCAGACCAGAACTACATGGGAGGATCTTGTCAATGATCTCAAGGCAGCTGGGACCATAGTCACCAAGAAAACAATTGGTAACACACTACGCCGTGAAGGACTGAAATCCTGCAGCGCCCGCAAGGTCCCCCTGCTCAAGAAAGCACATATACAGGCCCGTCTGAAGTTTGCCAATGAACATCTGAATGATTCAGAGGAGAACTGGGTGAAAGTGTTGTGGTCAGATGAGACCAAAATCGAGCTCTTTGGCATCAACTCAACTCGCCGTGTTTGGAGGAGGAGGAATGCTGCCTATGACCCCAAGAACACCATCCCCACCGTCAAACATGGAGGTGGAAACATTATGCTTTGGGGGTGTTTTTCTACTAGGGGACAGGACAACTTCACCGCATCAAAGGGACGATGGACGGGGCCATGTACCGTCAAATCTTGGGTGAGAACCTCCTTCCCTCAGCCAGGGCATTGAAAATGGGTCGTGGATGGGTATTCCAGCATGACAATGACCCAAAACACACGGCCAAGGCAACAAAGGAGTGGCTCAAGAAGAAGCACATTAAGGTCCCGGAGTGGCCTAGCCAGTCTCCAGACCTTAATCCCATAGAAAATCTGTGGAGGGAGCTGAAGGTTCGAAACCTTAATGACTTGGAGAAGATCTGCAAAGAGGAGTGGAACGAAATCACTCCTGATATGTGTGCAAACCTGGTGTCCAACTATAAGAAACGTCTGACCTCTGTGATTGCCAACAAGGGTTTTGCCACCAAGTACTAAGTCATGTTTTGCAGAGGGGTCAAATACTTATTTCCCTCATTAAAATGCAAATCAATCTATAACATTTTTGACATGCGTTTTTCTGGATTTTTGTTATTGTTATTCTGTCTCTCACTGTTCAAATAAACCTACCATTAAAATGATAGACTGATCAAGTCTTTGTCAGTGGGCAAACGTACAAAATCAGCAGGGGATCAAATACTTTTTTCACTCACTGTAACTCCACCAGTCCTATTTATGATGTCATTTACAAAGATTATTGCTTTTTAAACATTTTATCGAAAAATACCGTTTTTTTAATCAATTAGTATATTTGAGATTTACCACAATATTTGTTGTATTATTTGTTCAGTCCTTTCTGGTAGATTAAACTGAAATTGCAACCAACTTTCTATGGCTTCTTTTAAAAATAACTATATTTTGGAGATTATTTCGTTTTTCAAATAATGGCCTTTTTCTGAATAAAGGGAAAAAGGCCATTCTTGAACATAGGGTGAGACATTCTTACTAATCTGCTAGAGAACCAGTTCGGATTTAAGAATAACTTTTGTATGACTGACGCCTTTAGTGAGAGGTCTAATGCTTTAATATTTAATCATTTCTGCCCTCTGAATTCAAATTCATTATTTAAATAGGCCCTTTTTAATTTTGTCTGTCTTGCCATTCCAAATAAAATTGAATATTTTTTGCTCATATAATTTTTATGGCAAAACCATAAGCAAATAGGTAAACTGGGATATGACTAAAGTGTTAATCAAGGTGATTTTTGCACAAATAAGACAGGTATTTTCCTTTCCGTGGTAGCAAGATCTTATCTATTTTTGATAACTATCTATTGAAATGTGAGATCATTTTCATCATAGGTACACGTCAACTATGACAGACAAATTGAGATTTTTTTTCTCCAGAAAATCACATTGTAGGATTTTTAATGAATTTATTTGCAAATTATGGTGGAAAATAAGTATTTGATCACCTACAAACAAGCAAGATTTCTGGCTCTCACAGACCTGTAACTTCTTCTTTAAGAGGCTCCTCTGTCCTCCACTCGTTACCTGTATTAATGGCACCTGTTTGAACTTGTTATCAGTATAAAAGACACCTGTCCACAACCTCAAACAGTCACACTCCAAACTCCACTATGGCCAAGACCAAAGAGCTGTCAAAGGACACCAGAAACAAAATTGTAGACCTGCACCAGGCTGGGAAGACTGAATCTGCAATAGGTAAGCAGCTTGGTTTGAAGAAATCGACTGTGGGAGCAATTATTAGGAAATGACATACAAGACCACTGATAATCTCCCTCGATCTGGGGCTCCACGCAAGATCTCACCCCGTGGGGTCAAAATGATCACAAGAACGGTGAGCAAAAATCCCAGAACCACACGGGGGGACCTAGTGAATGACCTGCAGAGAGCTGGGACCAAAGTAACAAAGCCTACCATCAGTAACACACTACGCCGCCAGGGACTCAAATCCTGCAGTGCAAGACGTGTCCCCCTGCTTAAGCCAGTACATGTTTGCTAGAGTGCATTTGGATGATCCAGAAGAGGATTGGGAGAATGTCAGATGAAACCAAAATATAACTTTTTGGTAAAAACTCAACTCGTCGTGTTTGGAGGACAAAGAATGCTGAGTTGCATCCAAAGAACACCATACCTACTGTGAAGCATGGGGGTGGAAACATCATGCTTTGGGGCTGTTTTTCTGCAAAGGGACCAGGACGACTGATCCGTGTAAAGGAAATAATGAATGGGGCCATGTATCGTGAGATTTTGAGTGAAAACCTCCTTCCTTGCCAAAAATGTAATCCTGGTAAGAGGTAACGATAATTTGCATGAAGATGAAACGTGGCTGGGTCTTTCAGCATGACAATGATCCCAAACACACCGCCCGGGCAACGAAGGAGTGGCTTCGTAAGAAGCATTTCAAGGTCCTGGAGTGGCCTAGCCAGTCTCCAGATCTCAACCCCATAGAAAATCTTTGGAGGGAGTTGAAAGTCTGTGTTGCACAGCGACAGCCCCAAAACATCACTGCTCTAGAGGAGATCTGCATGGAGGAATGGGCCAAAATACCAGCAACAGTGAGTGAAAACCTTGTGAAGACTTACAGAAAACGTTTGACCTGTGTCATTGCCAACAAAGGGTATATAACAAAGTATTGAGAAACTTTTGTTATTGACCAAATACTTATTTTCCACCATAATTTGCAAATAAATTCATAAAAAATCCTACAAAGTGATTTTCTGGAAAAAAAAATCTCATTTTGTCTGTCATAGTTGACGTGTACCTATGATGAAAATTACAGGCCTCTCTCATATTTTTAAGTGGGAGAACTTGCACAATTGGTGGCTGACTAAATACTTTTTTCCCCCACTGTATTTCACCATTTACCATATTGAGATACAAGTTTCAAATCTATTTATCATAATATATGTTTGTAAACTCACCATTAAAAAGTACCATAGTAATTGAGTGTCCATATAGCCTTACCATGATATTTACATTGCTACTATGTAAACCTCACATTGTTCTCCACTATTCCACCGACTCATGCAAATTATCGTTACCTCTTACCAGGATTACATTTTTGGCAAGGAATTATTATTTTAGCAAACAATGATTGTGATTCATCCTATATTAATCCCTAACATCTTTACTCCCTAGCAACAGTTGTGGGATACACACACACACACACACACACTCATTAACACTCAACCCCTTTCCCCCACAAACAACCATAAACTCAGATGCTCAACAGATGTTCCATCCCAGAGCCCAACTCAAGAAAGGACTTGATTTACAAATGCATATACAGTTGCAGCTGTAGGAGAAGGCAATACAAAATTGAGTAAAAACTGGGAGATTTGATGAACCATTGTCAAGTCCTAGGTGATGGAGATCAGATCCACCCCCTTCCCCTGAAGCACGCACCCACTAGTCCCCCGTTGTGACCATTTTCCCAAGCATCTCCATGCGGTCAGACCTTTGATGATTTTGTGCCACCAGGGCCACAATGATAAACCCCCTCTCTGATTGTCCTAGTGTGACCCCCTCCTCATGGGTTACTGCAGCCAGTGTTGCCAACACTGCCACTACCTGGGTGGGGGTACCCCACCTGAATCCCCACCGGCTAGGTACAAGGTCGTCAAGGTTCTCATTAGCAGCTTTGAGAATCTCACTCTTGTTAGACACTAACAATCTAAGGGCAAACGATTCACACCGTGAAGTTAGGAAAAAACAAATGTGCACAAATTGGTGGGAGAGAGCGCCTTCTGGAGAGAGACGTGCCTTGAGCATCTTACACCGGATGGACACTACACGACTTTCAAAATCCTAACATGGCTGAGCCTCTCACATTAAACAACCGTCTTTCCTCTAGTTTTAAGTCTTGCCAGTGTAGTGGTGAGCGCACTAAACGATCTGGCAAAGACGGGGTGTCACATACTACAATATTCTCCACTTGGTCGTGAGGATTCTCCATACCACCACGCTGTCTGGTGAAAACAATGATGTGATGATGTGATTAGATTGTTAACATAGCTAGAACAAGCTGTGGCTCAAAGCAGCCTCATAAACGTTTTCAATCAGACATTCATCCTTGCCCTACAGAGTGGAAATATCTACCAAACATTTTGAATTGAACAACATTGCTTGTGAACTTCAAAGCTGTAACGATTTCACACTGGTTTTGGTTAAAGGCAAGTACAAACTCATAGTAGTAGTCAAGACAACACCTCATAACCGTTACGCAAAGATGTCTGAACTTCTTGACGAGGTCGCTAGGTTTTGGGTTAAGGTTGCTACAAAGCTTTCTCTATGAATTTGAAAGTGGTTACATTTCTCCAGCCCCCATCCCTCGGCTGTTTACCAAACCAAGTCTCAGGGCAGCCATTTTGTTGCTGTTTAAAAACCTAGGTTGTCCCTTTAAAAAAAGCCACACATCAATCAACCAACCAATCTGCAGTTCAAACAATAACAAAGCTGTCATTCCACCACTGTTTTGGTAATAAGATGATGGATGGGACTGGAGAAATGTAACTACTCTCAAAATCATAGACACACCTAGGGTAGGTAAGGGTAAGGGTAGGTTTTTTTGTTTTGTTTTTAATTACCGTTTATATTTTTAGTTTTTCCATCGTAACTTTTTTCCCTCATTCAACTTTTTCACTCCGGACGCTTTATCTGGACATGGTTCGTCAACACCGTCAACAGCCGAAGCTAAGTAGCAACATTAACATGATGTCTTCTAATTGCAGTCGCTGTACTCATAATATACAGGAGAACGATCGCCTTACGGCGAAAATAGCTGTGCTACAAGCCCAGCTTCAGACGCAATCGTTAGGCAAGGGTAATTTCAGTGTAGGAAAGGAAGAAACAGCGTCTGTGCCACCAGTAAGTACAGATAGTAACGTTAGTATAAATCCCCCCGCACAGTCCCCGCAGCCGGACAACTTTCTCATGGCTTCTGGAGGGAAATGCTGTTGGAATACTCAACCGGTGTCGCTCATTCAACCGACAGAAACCTTCAACCGGTTTTCCCCATTATGTAGCGAGTCTGAGTCTGAGTCTTCTCTTGTCTCTACTCCTCCCGTTACGGGGTCTGAGACGCCGAAGCCTCCCACCATTAGCTCTGACAAATTGAAAACCCTAGTCATTGGCGACTCCATTACCCGCAGTATTAGACTTAAAACGAATCACCCAGCGATCATACACTGTTTACCAGGGGGCAGGGCTACCGACGTTAAGGCTAATCTAAAGTTGGTGCTGGCTAAAACTAAATCTGGCGAGTGTAGAGAGTATAGATATATTGTTATCCACGTCGGCACCAACGATGTTAGGATGAAACAGTCAGAGGTCACCAAGTGCAACATAGCTTCAGCGTGTAAATTAGCTAGAAAGATGTGTCGGCATCGAGTAATTGTCTCTGGCCCCCTCCCAGTTAGGGGGAGTGACGAGCTCTACAGCAGAGTCTCAGCACTCAATCGCTGGTTGAAAACTGTTTTCTGCCCCTCCCAAAAGATAGAATTTGTAGATAATTGGCCCTCTTTCTGGGACTCACCCACAAACAGGACCAAGCCTGACCTGCTGAGGAGTGACGGACTCCATCCTAGCTGGAGGGGTGCTCTCATCTTATCTACCAACATAGATGGGGCTCTAACCCCTCTAGCCCCACAGTGAAATAGGGTGCAGGCCAGGCAGCAGGCTGTTAGCCAACCTGCCAGCTTAGTGGAGTCTGCCAATAGCACAGTCAGTGTAGTCAGCTCAGCCATACCCATTGAGACTGTGTCTGTGCCTCGACCTAGGTTGGGCAGAACTAAACATGGCGGTGTTCACCTTAGCAATCTTATTAGGATAAAGACTTCCTCCATTCCTGCCATTATTGAAAGAGATCGTGATACCTCACATCTCAAAATAGGGTTACTCAATGTTAGATCCCTCACTTCAAAGGCAGTCATAGTCAATGAACTAATCACTGATCATAATCTTGATGTGATTGGCCTGACTGAAACATGGCTTAAGCCTGATGAATTTACTGTGTTAAATGAGGCCTCACCTCCTGGTTACACTAGTGACCATATCCCCCGTGCATCCCGCAAAGGCGGAGGTGTTGCTAATATTTACGATAGCAAATTTCAATTTACAAAAAAAAAAATGGCGTTTTCGTCTTTTGAGCTTCTAGTCATGAAATCTATGCAGCCTACTCAATCACTTTTTATAGCTACTGTTTACAGGCCTCCTGGGCCATATACAGCGTTCCTCTCTGAGTTTCCTGAATTCCTATCAGACCTTGTAGTAATAGCAGGCCATATTCTAATTTTTGGTGATTTTAATATTCACATGGAGAAGTCCACAGACCCACTCCAAAAGTCTTTCGGAGCCATCATCGACTCAGTGGGTTTTGTCCAACATGTCTCTGGACCTACTCATTGCCACAGTCATACTCTGGACCTAGTTTTGTCCCATGGAATAAATGTTGTAGATCTTAATGTTTTTCCACATAATCCTGGACTATCGGACCACCATTTTATTAAGTTTGCAATCGCAACAAATAATCTGCTCAGACCCCAACCAAGGAGCATCAAAAGTCGTGCTATAAATTCTCAGACAACACAAAAATTCCTTGATGCCCTTCCAGACTCCTTCTGCCTACCCAAGGACGTCAGAGGACAAAAATCAGTTAACCACTTAACTGAGGAACTCAATTTAACCTTGCGCAATACCCTAGATGCAGTTGCACCCTAAAAACGAAAAACATTTGTCATAAGAAACTAGCTCCCTGGTATACAGAAAATACCCGAGCTTTGAAGCAAGCTACCAGGAAATTGGAACGGAAATGGCGCCACACCAAACTGGAAGTCTTCCGACTAGCTTGGAAAGACAGTACCGTGCAGTACCGAAGAGCCCTCACTGCTGCTCGATCATCCTACTTTTCCAACTTAATCGAGGAAAATAAGAACAATCCAAAATTTCTTTTTGATACTGTTGCAAAGCTAACTAAAAAGCAGCATTCCCCAAGAGAGGATGGCTTTCACTTCAGCAGTAATAAATTCATGAACTTCTTTGAGGAAAAGATCATGACCATTAGAAAGCAAATTACGGACTCCTCTTTGAATCTGCGTATTCCTCCAGGGCTTAGCTGTCCTGGATCTGCACAGCTCTGCTAGGGCCTGGGATCGGGAGAGACACTTAAGTGTTTTAGTACTATATCTCTTGACACAATGATGAAAATAATCATGGCCTCAAAACCTTCAAGCTGCATACTGGATCCCATTCCTACTAAACTGCTGAAGGAGCTGCTTCCTGTGCTTGGCCCTCCTATGTTGAACATAATAAACAGCTCTCTATCCACCGGATGTGTACCAAACTCACTAAAAGTGGCAGTGATAAAGCCTCTCTTGAAAAAGCCTAACCTTGACCCGGAAAATATAAAAAACTATCGGCCTATATCGAATCTTCCATTCCTCTCAAAATTTTTAGAAAAAGCTGTTGCGCAGCAACTCACTGCCTTTCTGAAGACAAACAATGTATACGAAATGCTTCAGTCTGGTTTTAGACCCCATCATAGCACTGAGACTGCACTTGTGAAGGTGGTAAATGACCTTTTAATGGCGTCAGACCGAGGCTCTGCATCTGTCCTCGTGCTACTAGACCTTAGTGCTGCCTTTGACACCATCGATCACCACATTCTTTTGGAGAGACTGGAAACCCAAATTGGTCTACACGGACAAGTTCTGGCCTGGTTTAGATCTTACCTGTCGGAAAGATATCAGTTTGTCTCTGTGAATGGTCTGTCCTCTGACAAATCAACTGTACATTTCGGTGTTCCTCAAGGTTCCGTTTTAGGACCACTATTGTTTTCACTATATATTTTACCTCTTGGGGATGTTATTCGAAAACATAATGTTAACTTTCACTGCTATGCGGATGACACACAGCTGTACATTTCAATGAAACATGGTGAAGCCCCAAAATTGCCCTCGCTAGAAGCCTGTGTTTCAGACATAAGGAAGTGGATGGCTGAAAACTTTCTACTCTTAAACTCGGACAAAACAGAGATGCTTGTTCTAGGTCCCAAGAAACAAAGAGATCTTCTGTTAAATCTGACAATTCATCTTGATGGTTGTAAAAGTCGTCTCAAATAAAACTGTGAAGGACCTCGGCGTTACTCTTGACCCTGATCTCTCTTTTGACGAACATATCAAGACTGTTTCAAGGACAGCTTTTTTCCATCTACGTAACATTGCAAAAATCAGAAATTTTCTGTCCAAAAATGATGCAGAAAAATTAATCCATGCATTTGTTACTTCTAGGTTAGACTACTGCAATGCTCTACTTTCCGGCTACCCGGATAAAGCACTAAATAAACTTCAGTTAGTGCTAAATACGGCTGCTAGAATCCTGACTAGAACCAAGAAATTTGATCATATTACTCCAGTGCTAGCTTCCCTACACTGGCTTCCTGTTAAGGCAAGGGCTGATTTCAAGGTTTTACTGTTAACCTATAAAGCGTTACATGGGCTTGCTCCTACCTATCTTTCCGAGTTGGTCCTGCCGTACATACCAATACGTACGCTACGGTCACAAGACGCAGGCCTCCTAATTGTCCCTAGAATTTCTAAGCAAACAGCGGGAGGCAGGGCTTTCTCCTATAGATCTCCATTTTTATGGAACAGTCTGCCTACCCATGTGAGAGACGCAGACTCGGTCTCAACCTTTAAGTCTTTACTGAAGACTTATCTCTTCAGTAGGTCATATGATTGAGTGTAGTCTGGCCCAGGAGTGTGAAGGTGAACGGAAAGGCTCTGGAGCAACGAACCGCCCTTGCTGTCTCTGCCAGGACGGTTCCCCTCTCTCCACTGGGATTCTCTGCCTCTAACCCTGTTACAGGGGCTGAGTCACTGGCTTGCTGGTGCTCTTTCATGCCGTCCCTGGGGGGGGTGCGTCACTTGAGTGGGTTGAGTTACTGACGTGATCTTCCTGTCTGGGTTGGTGCCCCCCCCCCCTTGGTTTGTGCTGTGGTGGAGACCTTTGTGGGCTATACTCGGCCTTGTCTCAGGATTGTAAGTTGGTGGTTGAGGATATCCCTCTAGTGGTGCGGGGGCTGTGCTTTGGCAGAGTGGGTGGGGTTATATCCTTCCTGTTTGGCCCTGTCCGGGGGTTTCTTCGGATGGGGCCACAGTGTCTCCGGACCGCTCCTGTCTCAGCCTCCAGTATTTATGCTGCAGTAGTTTATGTGTCGGGGGGTTGGGGTCAGTTGGTTATACCTAGAGTACTTCTCCTGTCTTATCCAGTGTCCTGTGTGAATTTAAGTATGCTCACTCTAATTCTCTCGTTCTCTCTTTCTCTCTGAGAACCTGAGCCCTGGGACCATACGTCGGGACTATCGGGCATGCTGACACCTTGCTGTCCCCAGTCCGCCTGGCCTTGCTGCTGTTCCAGTTTCAACTGTTCTGCCTGCGGTTACGAAACCCCTACCTGTCCCAGACCTGCTGTTTTCGACTCTTAATGATCGGATATGAATTGCCAACTGAGAGACCTGAGCCCTAGGACCATACGTCGGGACTGCCGGCCGTGGTGACTCCTTGCTGTCCCCAGTCCGCCTGGCCTTGCTGCTATTCCAGTTTCAACTGTTCTGCCTGCGGTTATGGAACCCCTACCTGTCCCAGACCTGCTGTTTTTAAACTCTTAATGATCGGCTATGAAAAGCCAACTGAGATTTATTCCTGATTATTATTTGACCATGCTTGTCACTTATGAACATTTTTGAACATCTTGGCATGGTTCTGTTATAATCTCCACCCGGCACAGCCAGAAGAGGACTGGCCACCCCTCATAGCCTGGTTCCTCTCTAGGTTTCTTCCTAGGTTTTGGCCTTTCTAGGGAGTTTTTCCTAGCCACCGTGCTTCTACACCTGCATTACTAGCTGTTTGGGGTTTTAGGCTGGGTTTCTGTACAGCACTTCGAGATATCAGCTGATGTATGAAGGGCTATATAAAATAAAATTGATTGATTGATAGGTAACAACACATCTGCCACACTGATCCTCAACACGGGGGCCCCTCAGGGGTGCGTGCTCAGTCCCCTCCTGTACTCCCTGTTCACCCATGACCGCATGGCCAGGCACGACTCCAACACCATCATTAAGTTTGCCGACGACACAACAGTGGTAGGCCTGATCACCGACAACGATGAGACAGCCTATAGGGAGGAGGTCAGAGACCTGGCCGTGTGGTGTCCACATCACCAACGAACTATCATGGTCCAAACACACCAAGACAGTCGTGAAGAGGGCACGACAAAGCCTATTCCCCCTCAGGAGACTGAAAAGATTTGGCATGGGTCCTCAGATCCTCAAAAAACTCTACAGCTGCACCATCGAGAGCATCCTGACTGGTTGCATCACCGCCTGGTATGGCAACTGCTTGGCCTCCGACCGCAAGGCACTACAGAGGGTAGTGCGTACGGCCCAGTACATCACTGGGGCCAAGCTTCCTGCCATCCAGGACGTCTATACCAGGCGGTGTCAGAGGAAGGCCCTCAAAATTGTCAATGACTCCAGCCACCCTAGTCATAGACTGTTCTCTCTGCTACCGCACGGCAAGCGGTACCGGAGCGCCAAGTCTAGGTCCAAAATACTTCTCAACAGCTTCTACCCCCAAGCCATAAGACTCCTGAACAGCTAATCATGGCTACCCGGACAATTTGCACCGGTACCCCCCTGTATATATAGCCTCCCTACTGTTATTTTATTTTACTTCTGCTCTTTTTTTCTCAACACTTTTTTTGTTGTTGTTTTATTTTACTTTTTTATAAAAAATAAATGCACTGTTGGTTAAGGGCTGTAAGTAAGCATTTCACTGTAATGTCTGCACCTGTTGTATTCGGCGCATGTAGCCAATACAATTTTATTTGATACCTATGGATGCGAGGACTGACCGTCCATGATATCAACATAGTTTTAACTTTGAGGCGATACAGTGTTGGTTTACATTTACATTGTTTCTAAACATTGGAGTAAAAAAAGCTTATTTTGGGATCTGATGGGGTACGACAGTTGAACTAAGCTCATGAGGCATGTGTTATATTCTTCAAGAATCAATGGCTATATATAAATAATTTAAAAGTCCAAATATGGATGTAGCAACTACAGATTTCACCTTTAACACCACACATCAGTTCAACAACTGCAGAGTTTGTGCCTCTGTTCTTAAGACAGTACTTACTAGTGTTAATCAGGGCCCGGTTTCTCAAAACCATCTTACTGCTAAGTTCATCATTAGAACCATTGGATGGCTTAAGATGCCTTTGGGAAACCGGATCCAGATATCCAGTTTCCTCCTCTTCTTCCTCCTCCTTTTTCGATGTGACAGTCATCTCCTCCTCCTCCTCTTTCACTCCAAAAACGGGAGCCTCCTCTTCTTTCACTGCAACATCTTTCTCTTCTTCTTTCACGGTAACAGCCTCACCCTCTACTTGTTTTTGTATTGTAACATCCTCCTCCTCTTTCACTCTGAATGCGTCTTCCTCTTCTTTCACTGCAACATCTTTCTCTTCTTCTTTCACGGTAACAGCTTCACCCTCTACTTGTTTTTGTATTGTAACATCCTCCTCCTCTTTCACTCTGAACGCGTTTTCCTCTTCTTTCACTGTAACATCCTCCTCTTCTTTCACTCTGAACACGTCTTCCTCTTCTTTCACTGTAACATCCTCCTCCTCTTTCACTCTGAACGCATCTTCCTCTTCTTTCACTGTAACATCCTCCTCCTCTTTCACACTGAACGCGTCTTCCTCTTCTTTCACTGTAACGTCTTTCTCTTCTTCTTTCACGGTAACAGCCTCACCCTCTACTTGTTTTTGTATTGTAACATCCTCCTCTTCCTCCTCCTCTTTCACTAGAGCTTCTTTCTCCGTCCAGCAGACCTCCTCTTCTTTAGCAGGAGGAGAGTAGCTTAGTGACCTCATGGTCGGGGATGTTAGCTAGCTAGGCTAGTGCTAACTTAACCAGCCAGGTAGCTGACCAATAACAACAACACCGTAAATATGAAATTAAATGGTGTTAGAAATTGCGTAATTCAAATCTGGTATTGGAATAAGAATCAAGAGATCTTCAATCCAAGCTTAATTTATTATATGCAAAATGTATGTATGATAAGTATGAAAGTTCGTATACGGGCTCACTGACAAACCACGCAGGGCCGACAGAGAACTAGAATTATTGTTTACAGAAATTTCTCAAGTACTCTGACAGAAAGCCTCCACCTCTTCTGTTGGCCAACCAGAGCAAAGGACTGAGTGTGGTTCAGCCAATCCGTTGGCGCAGGGGTGGGCCCAACTCCTCGGCACTCCATTTGTTACCTAGACATAGTTGCTATGATAACCTGCGGAAGTCAGCACCCAGAAAGACATCCTCCCACTGTACTCCATGTTCAAGGACAGTTTCACAGAATACAAAGAGAGAGTGTTTCGCATCTGCAAGAAACAGTCTTATCTGTCCTACCCCCAACGTTCCCCACCCTGTTATGTGAAACAATCCATATCAGTACAGTGCTCCTCCCTTCCAAGCTATCCATCACATATCCAATTATGAGAAAAATAAAACCCAACAATTCCCTCTTTTGACACCCTCCAGGGTGTCACTCATTAAAATACAATACAAACAAAAATAAACACTTTTATTAATAGACAATTTGATAATAAAAGTCCTTCAGTCCTTCCATCGACACCCAACTTGCAAACTGTTACCAGTCATCAAAGAAGTTCAAACCATCACATAAGGAAAGACAAACATTCACATGGTTAACTTGATTAATAAAGCATAAAACACAGGATTAATAGAACACAAAACACAAGATTATTAAAACTCTAGGGTGTGATTAAAGATTTTTAAAGGGAAATTTTTGAATTCCCTCTTTTGACACCATTTATGGTGTCACTCTTAACAGAGTATAATCACCCTTAAGAATAACAGGATATGGAAATTAAATCACAACATTTAATGTTAATAAAAAAATTAAAAATTATAATTTTAACCCTCTATTCCTCCCCTACACCTAACATGTACTGAGTTGGCTACCAGCCACCCAGGAATCCTTTACCTTCACATCAGGAAGAATAAACAATCACAGTGGTTAGTAAAAACATAAGGTAATAAATGAGCAAGAACTGAAAATAAATGCGTGTATGTATTTTACTAGGCAAACCATGGATCATCCAGCTTGGTCTCAGAGTCAGTAGCAGAGTCACCCGCATCATCCTGGGCCGGTAACAACAGCATCATACCTGACGCCTGCACCGCTCCTACCACTGACCTCCTGAGACAGGGGACGATGCAAGCAGCACAACACATTAACAGCAAAAACACAATTATTAGGGTCAGAAATCCAGTAACCACCATAGAAGAGTACTCACCAAACCAGTCACTCAGCCAGGAAATAAGACAACATCCACAAAGAACAAGTATACCCATAGAAGCTATAACTTCACCCAGAATAGTCACAACAATAGTTTTCCATTTACCAAATATGTTATCAAACCAACCGTTTATGGAGCTATCAATACCAGAGTTCTCAACCAGTTCGTTCGCCAGCGTGGTGATGGTCACTCAAGCGCTTTGGTCACGGGCCCGTCCGGTGCTATATTGTTGGAGATGAAAGTACAGCACATATATCCAAACAGAACACAAACCCCGTCCCGCTCAGCCAAAAGCATATCTAAAGCTATTCTATTCTGCCATGTCATTAAGCTAGTTGCCGCTGTCTGCTCAGCTAATCCCTTTATTGCATCACGAGTGTGGTTTATAAATATTTTGCTGGTTATATTAAATATAATTTATCCAATCTACATTTTTATTAATTGTTGACCATCAGAAAATACTTGATTCAAACTCAGCTGCGATCTGATTGTGGATCCCATCAATATATATCCTTTCATCAAAGGCTCCCGGGAGGAGGTCCTACTTTCTATGTGACAACTCACCAGTCTCTGACACGTTTGATTGTTTGCGTATGTAGGTGAGTTCACAATCAGTTATCACCACACATCCATCAGATGTCAGCACGGGCCTGGTTTTGGCTCCTATAATCCTCTTGCTGCAACAAAGAGGAGAGATTAGACTAGAAAAACAATTTAGAATCCCCTGTGACTTCAAACTGAGGCAACCCAGGTCGGGATGACTTTGTTATCGGGGGAAACAGATAGTGCAAGTTACCATAAGACTCTTTCACCACATTCCCAGGTGGCTTGCATGGAGGAAAAACCTGACAGAGAGTTAAAGCCTGTCAAGGGGAACGGAGTAGTTGTTAACCCTGGTTTGGCTGTCCCACAGGCAAAACAGTCCTCTTTAGACATAGTTTTTTGCCGTATACTGAATCCATTCCAACCACAGGTTAAGATTTCTATACCCCGTTTCCACCTGTACTACTTCCTCCAGGTCTATAGTTTTGCACTATCTTTACCACAGCCCCGGTCTCACTACCTCCCTCAGAGAGGTTTACTCTAGAATTTCCCCTTTCCCTACGTCTAGCTGTCTCCTATGCCTTTTCAACTTGTGTTAGGTTAACTACTACTTCTGGCTGAAACAGGAGGGTCCGTGTGTGTTAGGAATATGGCCCCCACAATCAGACAGCTACCTACCGTCGGGAGACCTGTGAATCCCCACCCTTGCCCTGAGAACATGTCAGATGCCAGAGGCCAACCCATTGCTTCACCTTCTACCGAACTCACACAGGGATGATCAGACAGGGTAAGGGAATCTTCGTTAAGGAGCCAACCCCCGGACCCTTGTGGTTATCGGATCTTTCTCCTAACTCTGTGTTTGTTCGTCAGGTGTAGCTGGTTTTGCCTTTTTACAGTGTGTGACATGCACCCAGATGGATCTCTCAGCTGGCAAAGGCAGTACTTGGTAGGGCCCTTCCCGCCAGGCCTGATTCAGTCTCCTGGTTAGATAGAGTGGGTCACCTTCTCCTTTAGTTCACCTGTGGGGCACAAAACCTCTGACATACAGGTGTGGTTAATAAACTATCATACATGTTTTTTTTGTTTTGTTTTTAAGTATTTTGTCCTCTCCTTCGTATATATTTAATATTTAATCCAACCATCCCCCTTTTTGACACATGATTTGGCCATGTGTCAATATTACCACCTATCTAAACAATCACTTTAGTTAATATTGGTAATTCATTATCCAATTGCCATTCCTCCACTCTCTCTTCTGTTATGTTATGGTTCAAATCAAATATATTATTACCAAATTATAATCTTCTTCACAATTTTCACAGTACTATAAATTACCCTCAACTTAGTAAAATAAACTATCCTAAAGTCCTCCTCTCATGCCTTTAGAATTTACTAGTGTGGATGATTAAAATAACACCAGAATGTTAAAACAGAGTTCAGAGGCAATTGAAATCATTTAACGAACTGTTTAATCCCATAGTATACTAAACATTACCATTATTCTAAATACTTCATAAATGTTAGCTATCCCAAGTGTTCATTAAATCCTCATGACATTCATTCTCATAAGAAATCATATATACCCCAAACTCAGCCAAAAAGCTAAAAAACTCCATAAAATTCACTGTGTGCTCCTCTAAGACCTATCACCCTTGACCTGCTGAAACCCCCCAAAATTGAAACAATAAGGCTTTATAAACATCATACTAGGTGTGTTGTTTTTTTGTTTGAAAAACCCAATTTGAAAAACAACAACCACAAATAGCTTCCTCCAATTAAAAATAACACTACCGGTTCTAACCCTGGTGGAAATGAGTAGATGTTGGTGGTGTGGTTAGATTGGGTTTCTTGGCAGCTTCATTGGGGGTCCTGGTTGGGGTGTTGCATTCCCATCCATGACATACTTGGCAGCATTTCAGGGTTGGGTAGTTGCTGTGGCTGGATATTTGACCCTTCAGGATATTGGGGTGCTGGTTGTGGTTGGAATTGTTGGGCGCCTTGCCAGGTTGGCCTTTGACCTGGGTATCTGGGCCCACCCCCTTCTTGCTGTCCTCCATAACCTCGTCCTCTTGGTCGTTTTCTTAATCTCTGGTGTGGGTGTAGGCAAAATCTTGCCATGTGTCCTGGTTCCCCACAGTTAAAACAACATGGTGCATAACCAGGCTGTTGAGGTGGGTCTGGCTCTCTATACATCCTGTCAGACCAGTACCCGTTTGGCCCCACAGGAGCCATCATCTGGGGTCCCACCATTCCAGTTAGCGCCTGTACCACTGCAGCTGCTGCGGCGGCAACTGGATCAATACTCTGCACATTCTGCATATTCGGGGTGCTGGTCACAACCATCTGTTTGCCTGGTTTGTCTTCAGCCAGTTGTTTTTTCAAAACTTTCTTCTGTAGCTGCTTTAGTTCGTCTTCCTCCTTCCTCTTGCCTTCCCTCCATCGCTCCACATGATGTTGGGCTATCTCTGTGAACTCTGGGATGGATTTTGCTGTGAGTGCCACAACCTTTTCACACTCTACCCGGGCCTGGTCTGGGAGTCCCCCCAGGCAGTTTGCAAGGAAGAGGTGACTCATTGTATTTTTGGTGGGCTCTTCATTCCATGCTTGTCTCCAGAGGCACTTTGCCCTCTTCATGTAGGCTGGTATGGTTTCATCATCATTCAGCGTCAGTGTTCTCATGAGATCTGGCCTTGCCTGAGTGGGATACTTCCTTCTAACTGCATCCCATATGACAGTTCGGTATCGATCAAAACCAGTTGCTGCTCCTACTATTCCTCTCAGGCCTGCTTGTGTGAGTATCTCTTTGCATTCCTGATCTCCCATGCACCTGTTCATCACTGCCACTATATCCCCTATGGTGAGTTCATCTGCTGCAGTAAGGCTCTCAAAAGCCTTCACCCACCTGTGTCCTGATTCTTCAGGCTGGGGTAAACTGTCAACCAGAGTTTGCACATCCCTGTGTGGCCAGGGCTTGTATACTGGAACTCCCCCTGTTGTTTCTCTCAGAGGGTACTGACCCCCACAGTTACCCCCCTCTCCCTTGAGTTTTGGCCCGTGTGCGTTGTGCAGGCCCTTCCTCATCCCAAATATCTCCTTGAAAAGCTCCATAGAGCATTTTTGTCTGCTTTACGTCTTCATACTCTTCCTCTTCTTCTCCCAAATCAATACAATGGCCCCCCCTTGGCTCTGGTGTTCTATGCAGTGATGTGAGTGCCAGCTCCTTTCTGTCTTCTCTCACCTGCTTTTCCAGTACTTTCAGTTCCTTTCTTAATTCGGCATTGTTGTCATAAATGGTTGAACTGGCTGTGCTTCTACGTCCTATTTCCTCATTCTCTCTCTCACTTGCTCCGGTTCGACACAAGTCCCGGTACTCTGTACTTCTCTCTGAGTCTTCTTCCTCTTTATCCAGTCTACTCAGCTGAGAAATCTGTTCTGTCAGATCTCGTGCAGTTTTCAACATCTGTTCGATATCACCTCTTCGTCTATTCACCTCTTCTTCACCCACCCATGTATCCTGCAGCACGCCGTCTTTCTGCTGATACTGTACCCGCCCAGTCAGTTCCAACACTGGTGCCATTGTTTTTGGAGGGTTTTCATACGGTGGTGGGGCCGATGGCAGGGCTGGATACAACCGATTTGTAATCTTGGGTGGTACTTTGTCTTCCCACATTTTCTTCAGTTTCTCCAACATAGCCAAACCAATCCGCTCCTTTAACCTGGCTTTCTCCATCGCGTCTTTGGACTTCCCTTTGAGGGGCTCTCCTTCCTCTTTCCACTCACTTACTGCCTTCTCTGTTCTCTTCTTCAGGGCCGTCAGTATTGTCCTCGGTTCTCCTTCCCCTGGGATTCCATTCATTGCCATTATCCATCCATCTGCTATCCATTCTTTGTATAACTTTTCTCCTCTCCTCTTCCATTCCTTCCCGTCTTTTCCCCCATTTATCTCGAGGGTGGATTTCAACACTTTAATTACTTTATCTGTCATTTTTGCCAATGTTGTTGTATCTATACTTTTGTTTTAAGAACTTTATTATTTATTCTTAATTGTAATTTAAAACCTTACTGACTCCAATATTTTGTACAAAAAGTGCTTTCAATGTTAATGGTCTAATATTTTTAGGTTAAAACCAAATGGGTAATAGTAATACCATTAGACCACTTTATTTAACTAAATAACCAAAAATGCAAATATAAATGATACAGATATCCCCAGTCCTAACCCATCAATAATTGTTTGTATCAATCTAAATCACCCCCCTTCTCTCTCTCTCCTGACTCTCCAAAAGCCACACTCTCGCTGTCTCCAGCCCCTCCCCTCGCAACTCTCTCTCCCTCTCCTCTGGGAGCAGGTTCCTTCGAGGAGCTGTGTTAGTGTTTCCAATATTCTGTGGTTATTTAAAGTACTTTCATCTAGTTATTTAAATCAAATTATTCCCACCTAATTAGTTATAGTTGGTGCATGTTTATATTTAAATTATAAACCGAATTATTTCAATCTAATTGTTTAACCAGTATTTTGCAGGGTCAAACATTACATCAAATAATCAACAAAAAAGAAGCCTCAACCCAAGCACCTAAAACCAGTATTATGCTATGTCAAACATCAAACACTGAATCAAATAATAAACCAAATTGTTTCAACACAACTATTCAAAACCAGTTCAGTCACACAATTAATCACTTTAGCTTTATGTTCCCAATTGTTATTGGTGGGTTATATGGTTTAAACAATCACGAACCCAACAGTTATCCCCAAATTACACAGTTTGGACAGCCACAGACGTTTTAACTTCCAATTAGTTTTCTATCAAGGGTTTCTGGTTTTCATTCCCCCCCACCTCATTCATACGACCACACTCTCACTTCTAACCTTTTTCATGCTTTTCCCTTAGTTTTAAGTCAAACCCCTTTCTGTCACACCACTTGTGTTGAAAAACTTCATGGGGGTCCAAAACCCCCTAACCATAGTCACACGTTTATTTAAAATACATCCTATGGAGTCACCCCTCTAACCATAGGGTTTCCCCTGGTTTTTTTTAAAAACATCCTTGGGAGTACACCCCCCTAACCCAAATTTACACTTTTTTTTTAAAAACATCCATGGGAGGCCCAAAACCCCTAACCCTAGGCCCACCATTTATTTAAAAACATCCTATGGGGGTCACAAACCCCCTAAACCCTAGGTCACACCATTTTTTTTTAAAAAACCTCCTATGGGAGCCAAAAACCCCCCTAACCCTAGGGACCCCCATTTATTTAAAAAAACATCCTATGGGAGTCACACCCTCTAACCCTAGGTCACCCCATTTATTTAAAATACATCCTATGGGAGTCACACCCTCTAACCATAGGTCACACTGTTTATTTAAAATACATCCTATGGGAGTCACACCCTCTAACCATAGGTCACACTGTTTATTTAAAATACATCCTATGGGAGTCACACCCTCTAACCCATAGGTCACAATGTTTATTTAAAATACATCCTATGGCCCCAGGTAGTTTAACCTGACACCCTCTAACCATAGGTCACACTGTTTAATTAAAATACATCCTATGGGAGTCACACCCTCTAACCATAGGTCACACTGTTTATTCGCTTTAAAGTGCCACCTATGAACCTCTAGTCATAGTTTGCACTCCCATGGGTTTAACCATCACAATTATCAAACATTTGCATAGTATATTATGAAATCGAAATAGTATACTGTAATTGTTATTTATAGTACAATAGGGTTCACTTACATCAAACAGGTGCTTCACAAAATTAATTTGGATAAAGCCAATGTGCAAAACTTCAGTTATATTACAATAGGTGTTTTGCTTACCTTTATAGAAGCCCGGGCAATTTGTGAAACACGGTTCGATGACAGTGATGTCCAATAGGCTGGGTGAATTCCAGCGAAGTGAAGTTCCGCTACCAGATCACAGTCGGAGGTCACCAATTGTTAGAAATTGCGTAATTCAAATCTGGTATTGGAATAAGAATCAAGAGATCTTCAATCCAAGCTTAATTTATTATATGCAAAATGTATGTATGATAAGTATGAAAGTTCGTATACGGGCTCACTGACAAACCACGCAGGGCCGACAGAGAACTAGAATTATTGTTTACAGAAATTTCTCAAGTACTCTGACAGAAAGCCTCCACCTCTTCTGTTGGCCAACCAGAGCAAAGGACTGAGTGTGGTTCAGCCAATCCGTTGGCGCAGGGGTGGGCCCAACTCCTCGGCACTCCATTTGTTACTAGACATAGTTGCTATGATAACCTGCGGAAGTCAGCACCCAGAAAGACATCCTCCCACTGTACTCCATGTTCAAGGACAGTTTCACAGAATACAAAGAGAGAGTGTTCGCATCTGCAAGAAACAGTCTTATCTGTCCTACCCCCAACGTTCCCCACCCTGTTATGTGAAACAATCCATATCAGTACAGTGCTCCTCCCTTCCAAGCTATCCATCACATATCCAATTATGAGAAAAATAAAACCCAACAATGGGATAACTAACTAGACGACAGAAGTGGGTTTAAACACAGTGGCTAATATACACGAAAGCGTCTAAAGAGCTTTATTGGTTCGGCTATTTTGTCTAGCAAGCTACCGAGGTGTCTGACTAACTGTTGCTGCTGTTGAAAGAAGCGTCCCGTCCACTAGATTATACGTCACACTAGCAGCATAGCCTTAAAGTCCCACATCGCCATCTGCTGACTGGAGTGGGTAAAATATCACAGTAAAATATTATGGTGACTATAACATTTGTTGCCACCTTCAATTCTTACACATTTTCTCATAAAAAGTATATTTCAACACTGTCAGCTCTGGCAACATTGCCGCACTCCAAAACTTGGAACCAATCAGAGGTCCCGTACATACCCCTCGTGATCAAGGCAGCCAATGGCCTGCTTCTGTCTACGATGTAACTACAGCCTCTTGTGAAAACTGCTGTTTGATGAAGAGAAACAGATATATCTAGCTCCCGAAGACTGAAATCAGATAAATATAATGTTTCGAGTGCACTTGAAATATTCAGCATGCAATACACATTGTCTTGATAGTATGAAGAGGTAACTCCATGGACCATTTATTCGATTTATTGAAAGCTAGTCAATGTTACAGTTTGGATAGCCTAGCCAGCTACTGTAAATGTCAATGTGTGTTTCATTAGCTAGCTATCTCTCTGTCAAGTGAATTGAATTTGAATCATGTTTTGTCATGATTATATGTCTCATTTCAAGTAACTAGCTGCAGGCTTAGAGAAACATTCCAATCATATACTTTGCACAGAAACCCAAATATTATTACATTATAAATACATAAATACATTATTCTAACTATGACTGAATGTGAGACAAGTTTTCCATAATGTACGTTTCATGCATATACATTTGAACAAAGAACACTATAACAAATAGTGTTTCACCATTTATTGAGTTGGAGACAAACAGCAAAGGTGTCTCAGGCAGTATGTGAAGTATCTAAATATAGTTTAACCTACCAATCAATGTGTTTCAAGTGCCATGGAGGGCACAATCTTACAATGTTGCAGTCCAGAAATGAGAGCTTTACCCTCTATGCCAAAGTCTGGGCCTCTGATGGAGGCTGTAGAACTGTCAAACACATGCTTCAGTATTCCCCTTCTCTCTAGGAGCATTTGTGTGCCCAGTCCCCAAAGGTGTATTACATTTACATTTACATTTTAGTCATTTAGCAGACGCTCTTATCCAGAGCGACTTACAGTTAGTGCATACATTATTTATTTTTTCATACCCCCTGTGGGAATCGAACCCACAACCCTGGCATTGCAAACGCCATGCTCTATCAACTGAGCTACATCCCTGCCGGCCATTCCCTCCCCTACCCTGGACGATGCTGGGCCAATTGCGCGCCGCCCCATGGGTCTCCCGGTCGCGGCCGGCTACGACAGAGCCTGGATTCGAACCAGGATCTCTAGTGGCACAGCTAGCACTGTGATGCAGTGCCTTAGACCACTGCGCCACTCGGGAGATATATGTGTATGGAAAAGATCCCCCCCTGCTCACCAATGTAGCTGACCGATGTAGAGAGACAAGTGCCTTAGCAGAATGCAATCTAAAGCTTGTGTGGTCCACAGATGAGAACTTTACCATCTTTGGTAAAAGTCTGGGCTACTGACGGGGATAAATAAATTCTCCCCACTGTATGTCGTTACACTAGCTAATAACTCAGCACTGGGAATAAACACTTATTTCGTTTTTTTCTGTTAGTTAAACAGCAGTTACCTTGCCAGCTACATCAATCAACTAAAGAGTTGCCAGTTTCTGCTCTGCTTGCTTTTACAACTGGGAAAAGAGTGTAACACACTGACAGCAGCTCCCTCTGTTCAACTCTCCCGTGCTGGTCCAGCCAGCCTTCCAGAAGTTTAGCCTTTCACACAGCCTGTCCGCTCACAGTCCTAAATCCAGCAGACTGAAAACTCCAAACAGCTCTCAGGCGCCCGCATGGTCCTAAAGCACACCGTTGGCGCAATTTCAGTATGTGGGAGGGGGGGGCGCAATTTCAGTATGTGGGAGGGGGCGCAATTTCAGTATGTGGGAGGGGGCGCAATTTCAGTATGTGGGAGGGGGGGGGGGCGCAATTTCAGTATGTGGGAGGAACACCCCCCTGTCTCCAGTGAAAGTTCCGCCCCTTCAAAATAGCAGTTTTAGGTGCTGCTCAAATAAATCATGCCTTTCCGAGAGCACCGTTTATTTTTCAACTGGAAGCAATGAATCCATGACAACACAATCATAAACAACAGAGTAGGTTGATAAGTCCTTAGTTTATGAGTTATGCTCAGGTAAAACTATTTGTCTAATCTATACTTCCATAATTCCAACTCCTGTTCTTGAAGACTGGAAATCTGACAGACAGTTTTTTCTGTAGGCCTAAAGATATAACCTAATCGTATTATTATCTATAGTAGAAAGCAATGGGTTAGAAGAAGCCTACATAACAAACTCATAAAGTTAAATGCAACATCTAATATGGCCAGCTATGTAACCTCTAACATTGATTTATCCTGCAATAGATGTTCAATTGGTAATATTAAATGTGTCTTCTTCTAATGCCTCTTAAGCAGGTTGACGTTTATTGTGATGAGTCTTGTCCTGGAGGCAGAACTGAGGGATTTCTGCTAGATGGGCCAGCTGCAGTCAACATTGGCTATATAGTAAAAATTCATGAAAACAAAACAATGTAAGGTAAGAGTTAGGCATTAGGGTTAGCAGTGTGGTTAAGGTTAGGGTTAGGCATTAGGGTTAGCAGTGTGGTTAAGGTTAGGGTTATTTAAGGTTAGGGTTAGGCATTAGGGTTAGCAGTGTGGTTAAGGTTAGGGTTATTTAAGGTAAGAGTTAGGCATTAGGGTTAGCAGTGTGGTTAAGGTTAGGGTTATTTAAGGTTAGGGTTAGGCATTAGGGTTAGCAGTGTGGTTAAGGTTAGGGATAGGCATTAGGGTTAGCAGTGTGGTTAAGGTTAGGGATAGGCATTAGGGTTAGCAGTGTGGTTAAGGTTAGGGTTATTTAAGGTTAGGGATAGGCATTAGGGTTAGCAGTGTGGTTAAGGTTAGGGTTATTTAAGGTAAGAGTTAGGCATTAGGGTTAGCAGTGTGGTTAAGGTTAGGGTTATTTAAGGTTAGGGTTAGGCATTAGGGTTAGCAGTGTGGTTAAGGTTAGGGATAGGCATTAGGGTTAGCAGTGTGGTTAAGGTTAGGGATAGGCATTAGGGTTAGCAGTGTGGTTAAGGTTTGGGTTATTTAAGGTTAGGGTTAGGCATTAGGGTTAGCAGTGTGGTTAAGGTTAGGGTTATTTAAGGTAAGAGTTAGCAGTGTGGTTAAGGTTAGGGTTAGGCATTAGGGTTAGCAGTGTGGTTAAGGTTAGGGATAGGCATTAGGGTTAGCAGTGTGGTTAAGGTTAGGGTTATTTAAGGTAAGAGTTAGGCATTAGGGTTAGCAGTGTGGTTAAGGTTAGGGTTATTTAAGGTTAGGGTTAGGCATTAGGGTTAGCAGTGTCCTTAAGGTTAGCGTTATTTAAGGTTAGGGATAGGCATTAGGGTTAGCAGTGTGGTTAAAATGAGATTTAAAGTCAGATTTTATGACTGTGGTACTAAACTGTGCTCTTAAGGGGAAATTAATCTAAAAGCAATCAGCCTTATTCTAAAATGTCTTAAATTGTTTTTTTCCTCATCAATCTACACACAATAATGACAAAGCAAAATACATGTAATTATTTTAGCAAATGTATTAAAAATAGAAAACTGAAATATTACATTCGCATAAGTATTCAGACCCTTTACTCAGTACTTTGTTGAAGCACCTTTGGCAGCGATTACAGTCTTCTTGGGTATGACGCTACAAGCTTGGCACATCTGTATTTGGGGAGATTCCCCCATTCTTCTCTGCAAATCCTCTCAAGCTCTGTCAGGTTGGATGGGGAGCATCGCTGCACAGATATTTTCAGGTCTCTCCAGAGATGTTAGATCGGGTTCAAGTCCGGGCTCCGGCTAGGCAACTCAAGGACATTCAGAGACTTGTCCCGAAGCCACTCCTGCATTGTCTTGGCTGTGTGCTTAGGGTCGTTGTCCTGTTGGAAGGTGAACCTTACCATACCTTCATGTATGAATTTTCTGATGTTTAATCAGAGATATTTTATCAGAGTATCTCTTGTCACATTGATCACAGCTATGAGATTTTCTCTCCTGTGTGTGTTCTCTGGTGTGATTTTAAACTTCCTGACGAAACAAAACTCTTTCCACAGTCAGAACAGTGGTAGAGTTTCTCTCCTGGGACCAACCCTTTACATGATGCGTTTATATTTTTGTTCAGTGCAGAATGTACTTTCCCCAATCATTCACCCCATCTTTTAACATTGCTTATGCAGATTTGGTGGCCGGACTGCGTCCAGACTGTCAAACTCCGAACCCATCCTGGCAGATCTAAACCTAATTCGAGCACATTGTGACTTTTGTGCATCCAGACCTAATGCAGCTTGATCGGATGACAGAAGTCACATTTAAGTGCCAGGTGTAACTGAGGCCGTAGATGCTCCATATCCTATTACTTTGAGGGTTTTATATAATATGACTAAATGTGTTTCTTTCTGTGTTGGAGGGGCAGTCAAGAAATGGAACGGCAAGGCCACAGAACATGACATATGCAGAGCTGTGGGAGACCACCTCAAGCATGCCCCTGGTAGAGCCGGGGGTAGTATTTACCAAGGCCACCACGCCTTCAGCAGGCTTGAAAAGTGGGATTGATCGGTTTGATCCATTTGTTTGTTTCAGTTTTCAGTAGTTGAATCCTTTGACGTATTGTTGACTTCAACATTTCAACATTCAATAATTTGTTTTGCAAATCTGTTCAAATCAAACTTTATTTATACATTTAATTTGTTTATTCATCCCATTTTTTATATTGCGTTTATAGGCTGCAAGTACGTTAAATGTAGTTGTTTTCAAGTCGTTGAAAAAACGACCTGAAAAATACATCCTTTCAACTTTCACGTAGATTGGACATCGGGCATAGTCTTATTTTCAACGTATTTTCAATGACATTTTGCTAGGTGGGATAGCACAATATCAAAACACAGTTTTAATGTGTCCAAATCAATAACCAATATGCAAAAACAGTTTGTGATACAGTTGAAGTCGGACGTTTACATACACCTTAGCCAAATACATTTAAACTCAGTTTTTCACAATTCCTGACATTTAATCCTAGTAAAGATTCCCTGTCTTAGGTCAGTTAGGATCACCACTTTATTTTAAGAATGTGAAATGTCAAAATAATAGTAGAGAGAATTATTTATTTCAGCTTTTCTTTCTTTCATCACATTCCCAGTGGGTCAGAAGTTTATTAGTATTTGGTAGCATTGCCTTTAAATTGTTTAACTTGGGTCAAACGTTTTGGGTAGCCTTCCACAAGCTTCCCACAATAAGTTGGGTGAATTTTGGCCCATTCCTCCTGACAGAGCAGGTGTAACTGAGTCAGGTTTGTAGGCCTCCTTGCTCGCACATGCTTTTTCAGTTCTGGCCACACATTTTCTATAGGATTGAGGTCAGGGCTTTGTGATGGCCACTCCAATACCTCGACTGTGTTGTCCTTAAGCCATTTTGCCACAACTTTGGAAGTATGCTTGGGGTCATTGTCCATTTTGAAGACCCATTTGCGACCAAGCTTTAACTTCCTTACTGATGTCTTGAGATGTTGCTTCAATATATCCACATTATTTTCCTTCCTCATGATGCCATCTATTTTGTGAAGTGCACCAGTCCCTCCTCCAGCAAAGCACCCCCACAGCATGATGCTGCCACCCCCGTACTTCACGGTTGGGATGGTGTTCTTCGGCTTGCAAGCAACCCCCTTTTCCTACAAACATAACGATGGTCATTATGGCCAAACAGATCTATTTTTGTTTCATCAGACCAGAGGACATTTCTCCAAAAAGTACGATCTTTGTCCCCATGTGCAGTTGCAAACCATAGTCTGGCTTTTTTATGGCGGTTTTGGAGCAGTGGCTTCTTCCTTGCTGAGCGGCCTTGCAGGTTATGTCGATATTGGACTCATTTTACTGTGGATATAGATACTTCTGTACCTGTTTCCTCCAGCATCTTCACAAGGTCCTTTGCTGTTGTTCTGGGATTGATTCGCACTTTTCGCACCAAAGTACGTTCAACTCTAGGAGACAGAACGCGTCTCCTTCCTGAGCAGTATGACGGCTGCGTGGTCCCATGGTGTTAATACCTGCGTACTATTGTTTGTACAGATGAACGTGGTACCTTCAGGCGTTTGGAAATTGCTCCCAAGGATGAACCAGACTTGTGGAGGTATACCATTTTTTTCCTGAGGTCTTGGCTGATTTCTTTTGATTTTCCCATGATGTCAAGCAAAGAGGCACTGAGTTTGAAGGTAGCCCTTGAAATACATCCACAGGTACACCTCCAATTGACTCAAATGATATCAATTAGCCTATCAGAAGCTTCTAAAGCCATGACATCATTTTTTGGAATTTTCCAAGCTGTTTAAAGGCACAGACAACTTAGTGTATGTAAACTTCTGACCCACTGGAATTGTGATACAGTGAATTATAAGTGAATTAATCTGTCTGTAAACAATTTTTGGAAAAATTGCTTGTGTCATGCTCAAAGTTGATGTCCTAACCAACTTGCCAAAACTATAGTTTGTTAACAAGAAATTTGTGGAGTGGTTGAAAAAATTAGTTTCAATGACTCCAACCTGTACGTAAACTTCCGACATCAACTGTATATTTGAAACATAAAATGTACTATCTACACAAACATGTGCTGAAAAGTCATAGTCAATCGATCAATAATATAATAATACTTTTAGCAAAAATGTTTATTTTCAATTTACAATCTGTAGAAACAATGAGAATAGAAAGGTTCAGAACTTTTGTAAAACATCACAGTACAGTTGAAAAATATATGGCAAATAGAAATCCAATATGGGTGGTGTTAAGAGATAGATGGGAGGTGTTGAATGGAGTTGAAGGATGGGACTAATAACAACTAACAACAACTAATAACAACAAGATAACTAATAATGTAAGCATACTGTGTCCATAATAAGTATATAGGTTGGGAGCTTTTGTGAAAGAGCACAGTTAGAAAGATATGGCATATAGAAGCAAACCGGATGGACATCATGAAAATGATCGGAGAGGTTGAGAGTAGAAGAAGTTCAGGAGAAAAAACAAACAAAATATAATTATTGTAAAATTGACCGTGTCCATAAAATGTATATAGTATGTATAAGCTGGAAGTAGAGGCCTAAGCATTGTTGTTCACTAGTTTACTCCAATTAGGGAAGGGGTGGCGGGGTTGGAAAGTAATAAAGGGAAATATATATTTTTTAAAGGAGATGTATGTGTACGTATGTATGTGTATGTATGTATGTATGTATGTATGTGTATGTGTAAGTATATGTGTGTATGTATGTGTGTATATATATATAAATAAACGGGGGATTGGAAGTGATGCAGACAATTACATTGATGGAAGTTACAATCTATCTGCAATATTAAGCTGATCTACACTATAAAAAATATATTTAAAAAACGTGCCACAATAGTAATTAAATTACTGGTATTTTTGTTTAAACAAGCACTTTATTAAACTGCACAAGCACCAAAAACGCTGTTGATTTGACAAGTGGCAATAAATCACTGATATCGATTAGGGGGGAAATCAGGTTGTACCTGCTGTTGAAACTAACACAACTAAAAAAATACATGGAAATGGGAGATATCTTTTACCTCACTGGTTAGAGGACAACCTGCAGAAGACAGTCAGCTACATTTTGGAATGATGCATTTACATTTAGGGTCCCCAAAACTAAGAAAAACGCAACACTTATTGTATACGGAAATCAATTGCGCGAGAGGGGGGAGATGAGGTTGCACGTCCTGTTAAACCTAATAGCTCAAAAACCACACGGAATCTGGGAATAATTTGTACATCACTGGTCAGAGGACAATTTGTAGAAAACAGCTAGCTACATTTTGAAGTGTTGCATTTTGATTCAAGTGGGTCGCCAACGGGGTAAGTGTAACGCAACACTTTCAATGTTAAAGACGTTCTACATTGTGAAATTATTAATTAAAGTACTCCTACTAAAAATGTTAAAGACGTTCTACATTGTGACATTATTTCATTGATATCATGAAACAACTCCTTCATGTATGAATTTTCTGATGTTTAATCAGAGATATTTTATAAGAGAATCTCTTGTCACATTGATCACAGCTATGAGATTTCTCTCCTGTGTGTGTTCTCTGGTGTGATTTTAAACATCCTGCTGAAACAAAACTCTTTCCACAGTCAGAGCAGTGGAAAGGTTTCTCTCCGGTGTGTGTTCTCTGATGTATTTTAAGACCACTAGCTGTAAAAAAACTCTTCAAACATTGATTACAGCGATAAGGTTTCTCTCCTGTGTGTGTTCTCTGGTGTATAGTCAGCGGCCTAGATCCAGTAAAACTCTTCCCACATTGACCACAGCTATAAGGTCTCTCTCCTGTGTGTGTTCTCTGGTGTACTATCAGGCTGTTTGAGTGACTAAAACTCTTCCCACATTGATCACAGCTATAAGGTTTCTCTCCTGTGTGTGTTCTCTGGTGTACTATCAGGCTGTTTGAGTGACTAAAACTCTTCCCACATTGATCACAGCTATAAGGTTTTTCTCCTGTATGGATCCTCTGATGTATTTTGAGGGTTGTTAAACAGGTGCATCTCTTCCCACAGTCAGAGCAGCAGTGAGATTTCTCTCCTGTGTGTGTTCTCTGGTGTGATTTTAAACATCCTGATGAAACAAAACTCTTTCCACAGTCAGAGCAGTGGAAAGGTTTCTCTCCGGTGTGTGTTCTGATGTATTTTAAGATGGCTAGCTTTTAAAAAACTCTTCAAACATTGATTACAGCTATAAGATTTCTCTCCTGTGTGTGTTCTCTGGTGTGATTTTAAACATCCTGATGTAACAAAACTCTTTCCACAGTCAGAGCAGTGGAAAGGTTTCTCTCCGGTGTGTGTTCTCTGGTGTATTTTAAGATGGCTAGGTTTTAAAAAACTCTTCTCACATTGATCACAGCTGTAAGGTTTCTCTCTAGTGTGATGTCTCTGGTGTGCTTTTAGTAACTCTGAGCTTGAGTAACTCTTCCCACAGTCAGAGCAGTGGTGAGGTTTCTTCCCTGTGGGTCTCTGCTGGTGTTTCTTGAGGTGTTCTGATGTGGAGAGACTCTTCTCTGCCTTGTCAGCTTCAAGATGTTGTTGAGGCTCCCCAGAGGATCCACGATAGTCACGTCTCCCTCCTGTGTGAACAACAAAGTCAGACAGATGGTTAAAGGCCCACAACAGCAGAAATCCAGTTTATTTGAGCTAAAAGGTGATGTCCATGATGTTGTACAACAATTTGTTTGGATGATTCTAGACAAAAAATCAGTTCTTAAAGTTTCTGAAACCCTAAGCAGTTTGCCAGACGACTTTTGGTCACCAATATAAGCCCCTTTCTGTGTTTGCAAAAATGGCTGCATTAAGATCTGTGTCACTATTCACAATTTCACCACCGTGGGGGAAAACTCAGGGGAGTTCTGGTAGGCTGCCAATTTCACCACCGTAGGGGAAAACTCAGGGGAGTTCTGGTAGGCTGCCAATTTCACCACCGTGGGGGAAAACTCAGGGGAGTTCTGGTAGGCTGCCAATTTCACCACCGTGGGGGAAAACTCAGGGGAGTTCTGGTAGGCTGCCAATTTCACCACCGTGGGGGAAAACTCAGGGGAGTTCTTGTAGGCTGCCAATTTCACCACCGTGGGGGAAAACTCAGGGGAGTTCTGGTAGGCTGCCAATTTCACCACTGTGGGGGAAAACTCAGGGGAGTTCTGGTAGGCTGCCAATTTCACCACCGTGGGGGAAAACTCAGGGGAGTTCTCGTAGGCTGCCAATTTCACCATCGTGGGGGAAAACTCAGGGGAGTTCTGGTAGGCTGCCAATTTCACCACTGTGGGGGAAAACTCAGGGGAGTTCTGGTAGGCTGTCAATTTCACCACCGTGGGGGAAAACTCAGGGGAGTTCTTGTAGGCTGCCAATTTCACCACCGTGGGGGAAAACTCAGGGGAGTTCTCGTAGGCTGCCAATTTCACCACCATGGGGGAAAACTCAGGGGAGTTCTCGTAGGCTGCCAATTTCACCATCGTGGGGGAAAACTCAGGGGAGTAAAATAGACTCCATTTACAGGTTGCTTATGACTGCATTTACCACTACTTTAGGATTATAATTGTAAGACTCATTTGAATGTCCTGCTTAATATAATGTTTGTGGCATCGTCTCAAATCAACTGCTTTATACCTTAAAAAACATTTAAACTTCAACCAGTAAAATGCTCTTCGGCTAGCTTTGCTACCAGCCTGTTAATGAGCGTTAGCATTCAAGCTAACAAGTGCTGCATCCAAAATACATATTTTGCAACTATCACAATCAAATATGTGACCCACCGTCCCTTTTCAGTCTCATGTAGTTACATATATTTAGAAAAGGAATACTTTCACCAAATTGCCAAAATGGATTCTCTGAACATTATCTCACCAGGTTACCTGATTAGGCAAACCATTAACAGTATTACATTGTCTACTGTTGCTATTAAATATTTTATTAACTTCAAGTACTAAAGGTAGTCGATTACAATTAGGGAAAACCTAAAACCCAAAGACAAAAACAATATCTAGACCTAGGGCCTATATCATCAGATCCTCTGAGGAACTTTGGTTGAACAAATTAATCCCTTTGGGGCTGGACATTTCATGTCCACAGTCTTTTTCATTTCAAAAGTCCTGATCTCCTAAAATATATTTTTGCCCGGGTTGCTTTCACCTCTCTGGGAGGAAGGACGTCAACATTGCACAGCAGCTGAAACCTGGTTCCGAGTGTCCACAACAACAACAAAGCTCCAGATAAATAAACCTTTTCATTGCAGAAGTCCTGATCTTCTCAAAAAATTGATTTCTATTTGCATTATATTTTTTACAGCACTGTCTCACAAAAGCTCTGAACCGATATACATTTTACAGACACAGTATATTTTACATGAGTTATCTTGTTGTTATTAGTCCCATCCTTCAGCTCCATTCAACACCCCCCATCTATCTCTTAACACCATCACTACTGGATTTCTATTTGCCATATATTTTTCAACTGTGCTTTGATGTTTCACAAAAAGCTCTGAACCTTTCTATTCTCATAGTTTCTACAGATTGTAAATTAAAGAAACATTTTTGCTAAAAGTATTATTATATTATTGATCGATTGACTATGACTTCAAATCACCTAGTATTGCTATCTGCAGGGTTAGCTCCAGGTAAATGTTGCAATTCTTCAGCCATTCCTGGAACTGTGTCCAAAAAACTAGCTACATATGGACAGTACCAAAATAAATGATCTAATGACTCTGCCACGTCGCAGCAAAATCTGCAGAGCTGGGAAGGTTGTATCCCCCATATATATAACATTCTATTGGCTGGGAAGGTTGTATCCCCCATATATATAACATTCTATTGGCTGGGAAGGTTGTATCCCCCATATATATAACATTATATTGGCTGGGAAGGTTGTATCCCCCATATATATAACATTCTATTGGCTGGGAAGGTTGTATCCCCCATATATATAACATTCTATTGGTTGGGAAGGTTGTATCCCCCATATATATAACATTCTATTGGTTTGGAAGGTTGTATCCCCCATATATATAACATTCTATTGGTTGGGCAGGTTGTATCCCCCATAGATATAACATTATATTGGTTCATTATATACAGTGGGGAGAACAAGTATTTGATACACTGCCGATTTTCCAGGTTTTCCTACTTACAAAGCATGTAGAGGTCTGTAATTTTTATCATAGGTACACTTCAACTGTGAGAGACGGAATCTAAAACAAAAATCCAGAAAATCACATTGTATGATTTTTAAGTAATTATGTGTTGTGGTCAGACGAGACCAAAATCGAGCTCTTTGGCATCAACTCAACTCGCCGTGTTTGGAGGAGGAGGAATGCTGCCTATGACCCCAAGAACACCACCCCCACCGTCAAACATGGAGGTGGAAACATTATGCTTTGGGGGTGTTTTTCTACTAAGGGGACAGGACAACTTCACCGCATCAAAGGGACGATGGACGGGGCCATGTACCGTCAAATCTTGGGTGAGAACCTCCTTCCCTCAGCCAGGGCATTGAAAATGGGTCGTGGATGGGTATTCCAGCATGACAATGACCCAAAACACACGGCCAAGGCAACAAAGGAGTGGCTCAAGAATAAGCACATTAAGGTCCTGGAGTGGCCTAGTCAATCTCCAGACCTTAATCCCATAGAAAATCTGTGGAGGGAGCTGAAGGTTTGAGTTGCCAAACGTCAGCCTCGAAACCTTAATGACTTGGAGAAGATCTGCAAAGAGGAGTGGAACAAAATCACTCCTGAGATGTGTGCAAACCTGGTGGCCAACTACAAGAAACGTCTGACCTCTGTGATTGCCAACAAGGGTTTTGCCACCAAGTACTAAGTCATGTTTTGCAGAGGGGTCAAATACTTATTTCCCTCATTAAAATGCAAATCAATCTATAACATTTTTGACATGCGTTCTTCTGGATTTTTGTTGTTGTTATTCTGTCTCTCACTGTTCAAATAAACCTACCATTAAAATTATAGACTGATCATGTCTTTGTCAATGGGCAAACGTACAAAATCAGCAGGGGATCAAATACTTTTTTCACTCACTGTAACTCCACCAGTCCTATTTATGATGTAATTTACAAAGATTATACCTTTTTTAAATTTTTATCGAAAAATAGTTTTTTTAATCAATTAGTATATTTGAGTTTTACCACAATATTTGTTGTATTATTTGTTCAGTCTTTTCTGGTAGATTAAACTGAAATTGCAACCAACTTTCTATGGCTTGTTTTAAAAATAACTATATTTTGGAGATTATTTCGTTTTTCAAATAATGGCCTTTTTCTGAATAAAGGGAAAAAGGCCATTATTGAACATAGGGGTGAGACATTCTTACTAATCTGCTAGAGAACCAGTTCGGATTTAAGAATAACTTTTGTATGACTGACGCCTTTAGTGAGAGGTCTAATGCTTTAATATTTAATCATTTCTGCCCTCTGAATTCAAATCCATTATATAAATAGGCCCTTTTTAATTTTGTCCGTCTTGCCATTCCAAATCAAATTGAATATTTTTTGCTCATATAATTTTTTACCATTTTATTGGTAAACTACAAGGTAATGTAAAAGTTGTATTTTTTAGTGATCCAATACGTAATATAAGTACACTTATCATAATTTGGTTAGAAAAAGTGTCTAGATCCTCTATGAGGCTGTGGATTGATCCTAATTTGTGGATTTTAAAGAAAACATTAAAATCATCAGCGTACAATGACACCTTTGTTTTTAAGCCCTGGATTTCTAATCCCTTAATATTATTGTTGGATCTGATTTTAACAGGTAACATTTCAATGGGCATAATAAATAGATATGCCGATAGTGGACAACCTTGTTTCACTCCTCTTGACAGTTTAATACTTTCTGAGAAGTAACCATTATTGACTATTTTACACCTAGGGTTACTATACATAACTTTAACCCATTTTATAAGAGATTCTCCAAAATTGAAATATTCCGGGCATTTATATATAAACTCCAGTCGTACTTTATCAAAGGCCTTTTCAAAGTCAGCTATGATTACCAGGGCTGGTTTCCCTGATTTTTCAGAGTCTTCTATTGTTTCCAGTACTTGTCTTATATTATCTCCAATGTATCGTCCATGTAAAAAACCTGTCTGATTAGGATGAATAATAGCCGACAATACCTTTTAAATTCTATGCGCTAAGCATTTTGCTAGAATTTTTTGCATCACAACACTGAAGTGTAAAAGGCCTCCAATTTTTTTAATGGACCTTTATATTTACTACTTGTGTCCTGTTTCAGTAATAATGAAATCAGACCTTCTTGTTGAGTGTCCGATAATCTACCATTTATATAGGAGTGGTTAAAATATGCTAATAATGGTCCTCTGAGTATATCAAAAAAGGTTTGGTAGACTAGCTTGATTGAGTCTCCGCCACGTATATCTCACTAGATCAGGATATTTAAGCCTCCATATATCCCTAGCAACAGTTGTGGGATACACACACACACACACACACACACACACACACACACACACACACACACACACACACACACACACACACACACACACACACACACACACACACACACACACACACACACACACTCATTAACAATCAACCCCTTTCCCCCACAAACAACCATAAACTCAGATGCTCAACAGTTGTTCCATCGCAGAGCCCAACTCAAGAAAGGACTTGATTTACAAATGCATATACAGTTGCAGCTGTAGAAGGCAATGCAAAATTGAGTAAAAAAATTGCAGAAACGGGGAGATTTGATTAACCATTGTCAAGTCCTAGGTGATGGAGATCAGATCCACCCCCTTCCCCTGAAACACCCACCCACTAGTCCCCCGTTGGGACCACTTCCCCCAGCATCTCTGTCCAGTCAGATCCACCCCCTTCCCCTGAAACATACACCCACTAGTCCCCCGTTGTGACCATTTCCCCCAGCATCTCTGTCCAGTCAGACCTTTGACGTGCCTTGAGCATCTTACGCCGGGTGGACACTACACGACTTTCAAAATCCTATTAGCCTCATTAACGTTTTCAAATCAGACATTCATCCTTGCCCTACAGAGTGGAAATATCTACCAAACATTTTGAATTGAATAACATTGCTTGTGAACTTCAAAGCTGTAACGATTTCACACTGGCTTTGGTTAAAGGCAAGTACAAACGCATACTAGTAGTCAAGACAACACCTCATAACCGTTACGCAAAGATGTCTGAACTTCTTGACGAGGTCGCTAGGTTTTGGGTTAAGGTTGCTACAATAGCTTTCTCTATGAATTTGAGAGTGGTTACATTTCTCCAGCCCCCATCCCTCAGCTGTTTACCAAACCAAGTCTCAGGGCAGCCATTTTGTTGCTGTTTAAGGTTGTCCCTTTAAAAAAAGCCACTCATCAATCAACCAACCAATCTGCAGTTCAAACAATAACAAAGCTGTCAGTCCACCACTGTTTTGGTAATAAGATGATGGATGGGACTGGAGAAATGTAACTACTCTCAAAATCATAGACACACCTAGGGGAGGTAAGGGTAAGGGTAGGTAACAACACATCTGCCACACTGATCCTCAACACGGGGGCCCCTCAGGGGTGCGTGCTCAGTCCCCTCCTGTACTCCCTGTTCACCCATGACCGCATGGCCAGGCACGACTCCAACACCATCATTAAGTTTGCCGACGACACAACAGTGGTAGGCCTGATCACAGACAACGATGAGACAGCCTATAGGGAGGAGGTCAGAGACCTGGCCGTGTGGTGCCAGGATAACAACCTCTCCCTCAACGTGACCAAGACAAAGGAGCTGATCGTGGACTACAGGAAAAAATAGAGGACTGAGCACGCCCCCATTCTCATCGACGGGGCTGTAGTGGAACAGGTTGAGAGCTTCAAGTTCCTTGGTGTCCACATCACCAACGAACTATCATGGTCCAAACACACCAAGACAGTCATGAAGAGCGCACGACAAAGCCTATTCCCCCTCAGGAGACTGAAAAGATTTGGCATGGGTCCTCAGATCCTCAAAACATTCTACAGCTGCACCTTTGAAAGCATCCTGACTGGTTGCATCACCGCCTGGTATGGCAACTGCTTGGCCTCCGACCGCAAGGCACTACAGAGGGTAGTGCGTATGGCCCAGTACATCACTGGGGCCAAGCTTCCTGCCATCCAGGACCTCTATACCAGGCGGTGTCAGAGGAAGGCCCTCAAAATTGTCAATGACTCCAGCCACCCTAGTCATAGACGGTTCTCTCTGCTACCGCACAGCAAGCGGTACCGGAGTGCCAAGTCTAGGTCCAAAAGACTTCTCAACAGCTTCTACCCCAAAGCCATAAGACTCCTGAACAGGTAATCATGGCTACCCATACTATTTGCACCGGTACCCCCCTGTACATATAGCCTCCCTACTGTTATTTTATTTGACTTCTGCTCATTTTTTCTCAACACTTTTTTTGTTGTTGTTTTATTTTACTTTTTTATTAAAAATAAATGCACTGTTGGTTAAGGGCTGTAAGTAAGCATTTCACTGTAATGTCTGCACCTGTTGTATTCGGCGCATGTGGCCAATAAAATTTGATTTGATTTGATTTGAAACCTATGGATGCAAGGACTGACCATCCATGATATCAACATTATAGTTTTAACTTTGAGGCGATACAGTGTTGGTTTACATTGTTTCTAAACATTGGAGTAAAAAAAGCTTATTTGGGGTTCTGATCGGAGTACGACAGTTGAACTAAGCTCATGAGGCATGTGTTATATTCTTCAAGAATCAATGGCTATATATAAATAATTTAAAAGTCCAAATATGGATGTAGCAACTGCAGATTCCCCCTTTAACACCACACATCAGTTCAACAACTGCAGAGTTTGTGCCTCTGTTTTTAAGACAGTACTTACTAGTGTTAATCAGGGCCTGGTTTCTCAAAACCATCTTACTGCTAAGTTCATCATTAGAACCATTGGATGCCTTAAGATGCCTTTGGGAAACCGGAACCAGATATCCAGTTTCCTCCTCTTCTTCCTCCTCCTTTTTCGATGTGACAGTCATCTCCTCCGTCTCCTCTTTCACTCCAAAAACGGGAGCCTCCTCTTCTTTCACTGCAACATCTTTCTCTTCTTCTTTCACGGTAACAGCTTCACCCTCTACTTGTTTTTGTATTGTAACATCCTCCTCTTCCTCCTCCTCTTTCACTAGAGCTTCTTTCTCCGTCCAGCAGACCTCCTCTTCTTTAGCAGGAGGAGAGTAGCTTAGTGAGCTCATGGTCGGGGATGTTAGCTAGCTAGGCTAGTGCTAACTTAACCAGCCAGCTAGCCGACCAATAACAACAACACCGTAAATATGAAATTAAATGGGATAACTAACTAGACGACAGAAGTGGGTTTAAAACACAGTAGCTAATATACACGAAAGCGTCTAAAGAGCTTTATTGGTTGGGCTATTTTGTCTAGCAAGCTACCGAGGTGTCTGACTAACTGTTGCTGCTGTTGAAAGAAGCGTCCCGTCCACTAGATTATACGTCACACTAGCAGCATAGCCTTAAAGTCCCACATCGCCATCTGCTGACTGGAGTGGGTAACGAAGTAGAGTAAAATGTAGATTTTATTTTCAGACAAAAAGTTAAAGGGTAGGAAGCATGAGTTTTTACTCACCAATGTAACAACACAGTGGCGTTTTAAAGACTTAGTAACGTAGTTGTAGTCATAATCTGGTTACCTATAAGTACAAACATTATTATGTTTTTGGGGTTATTACATATTTATTAACTTATTTCCAATATCTTCTAAACTACCCACAATGCACTATTTCTCAACATCATATTGAACTAGTCTGTGCTACAGTTTGTATGCTAGCCCCTCTAACGAAAGGTTTAATTACTCTAACCTAAAAAAAATACTTGTTACTCATTGATAATTGGCGTCCACTTTGTCTTTTAAATAACGATTCTAAGCTAATAGCTCTGGTTTTGGATGCCGTTATAGATGAGTCCCGGTCAGGGTTGATGAGAAATAGACAAATCTCGAATAATGTCACACTGGTATTAAATATCATAGATTACTCAGATTTGGTCTCTGATGAGAGTTTTATTCTCTTTTGGGATTTTATAAAGCCTTCGATACATTTTATATTTTAGTCGACGCTCTTATCCAGAGCGACTTACAGTTAGTGCATACATTTTCATACTGCCCCCCCCCCCCGTGGGAAACGAACCCACAACCCTGGCGTTGCAAGCGCCATGCTCTACCAACTGAGCTACAGGGACAAAGTAGAACATTACTATTTTTCATGCCCTTAAACAATAAAAGGCCAATTTAAAATGTGCAGTTTTGTCACAAAACACAATGCCACAGATGTCTCAAGTTTTGAAGGAGCGTGCAATTGGCATGCTGACTGCAGGAATGTCCACCAGAGCTGTTACCAGAGAATCATCTTCAATTTAATGCTCTGAACTCCCCAATCTCCTGCATGTTCTTCTGAACTCCCCAATCTCCTGCATGTCCCTCTGAACTCCCCAATCTCCTGCATGTCCCTCTGAAATCCCCAATCTCCTGCATGTCCCCAATCTCCTGATGCCCTCGAACTCCCCAATCTCCTGCATGTCCCTCTGAACTAACTCCCCCCAAAACCCCCAACTCCTGATGTCCCCTAACCCCCCAATCTCCTGCATGTCCCCACTCCCCCCCCCCAAATTCCCCTAAACTCCCCATCCCCTGCATGCCCCTGAACTCCCCCCAATCTCCTGCATGTCCCAAAACTCCCCCAAATCTCCTCAGTCCCCTGAACTCCCCAATCTCCTCATGTCCCCTCTAACCCCCCCAATCTCCTGCTGTCCCTCTAAAACTCCCCCCTCCTGCTTTTCCCTTAAACCCCCCCAATCTCCGCAGTCCCTCTAAACCCCCCCCAACCCTGAAATGTCCCTCTAACTCCCCAATCTCCCTTCCCCTCTGAACCCCCCACTCCGCATGTCCCTCTGACTCCCCTCACTATTCTCCCCCTTTTTATCCGAAATTTGCTTGGTTAACAACCTTTCATTTAAAACCCAAAAAGGTAAGGCTAGTCTGTCAAGGTGTCTGTCGGATAAACTATTTTTTAAAACAAAACCAGCATTGTAAAACGGCAGCAAATTTAACAATGCTCAGAAGTGGATTCAGTTGCATGGCAAGGTAGTTTTCAATGGTGTATTTGAGTCTTTCCATATAATTAAACCGCCATAGAAAACGTAGATTGACCGGGGTTAGAGGAAGCAACAGATCTGGAGATGAAAATGACGAGGGTTTCAAGTTGATTTTGATTGGGTCCGAGGCGGCCGGAAACAAAAATGGTACCACCCTCCCAACCCAACGCTGAAATATGGAAGAGATACAACCAGTAGGGGGCGTGGCCTAAACTAGTAACGGTCACAGCAAACTAACGCTCTTATTTAAATCAACACTGTTAAGGACAAGCATATTAATAATAATAATAATAATAATATGCCATTTAGCAGACTCTTTTATCCAAAGCGACTTACAGTCATGCGTGCATACATTTTTACGTATGGGTGGTCCCGGGGATCAAACCATGCTCTACCAATTGAGCTAGAGAGGACCATTAAGGTTAGAATATTGCAAGAGAACAATCTAATTATTAATGTTGTAGAAAATTGTCTTTGTCCTCCGTCAAACACAAAGTACTTTCAGAGTCTTTTGTAGAATTAAGATAGACTTTATTACAATCAATATAGCCGAGGTGGTCTGCAGAGCATCTAACTTTCCACCTCTCAGCTCTCAGTTTATACAGTCAATTTACATACATTTTAGCTTAATCCCTCCCTCTTTGGTTCCTCCACCACTGTCTCCAGTTTTCACCTCTTGACCGCTCCGCCCACTTCCTTAATGGCGGTATCTGACTTCCCTCCCTTCTAGTTCCGTGTCTGGAAACAATAGTGGTGGGACCAAACCCTGTCATGCAAAAATAACAGAGCCATTTCCTGGCTCCGTTCTGACCCCCTAATTGATTCCCAAACCTATCAATCGATACTTAAAACATGGCAGGTCCATAATCAATTTTCTCAAACATACACAAGCCTCCTCCCTCTGTACCACCCAGTCCAAATGCCCCCGTCATGCTGTGATTAACCAGGTTTAGTCTGAACTCTGTTCAACCACTGGCTCTGTTCCAGGACTATGCCTAAGGAGAGAGGCGAAGGGCAGCAGTCTGGTTTCAGTCACTGATAAGGCAGGACAGCCGTGGATTAGAGAGGAGCGAGGAATTAGACCCGAAGACAGGTCAGATGAAAAGAGAAGTCGGATGTTTACAGACACTTACAGGTTGGAGTCATTAAAACTCGTTTTTCAACCACTCCACAAATGTCTTGTTAACAAACTATAGTTTTGGCATGTCGGTTAGGACATCTACTTTGTGCATGACACAAGTAATTTTTCCAACAATTGTTTACAGACAGATTATTTGACTTATAATTCACTGTATCACAATTCCAGTAGGTCAGAAGTTTACATACACTAAGTTGACTGTGCCTTTAAAATGCTTGGAAAATTCCAGAAAATGATGTCATGGCTTTAGAAGCTTCTGATAGGCTATTTGACATAATTTGAGTCAATTGGAGGTGTACCTGTGGATGTATTTCAAGGCCTACCTTCAAACTCAGTGCCTCTTTGCTTGACATCGTGGGAAAATCAAAAGAAATCTGCCAAGACCTCAGAAAAAAATTGTAGGCCTCCACAAGTCTGGTTCATCCTTGGGAGCAATTTCCAAACGCCTGAAGGTACCACGTTCATCTGTACAAACAATAGTACGCAAGTATAAACACCATGGGACCACGCAGCCGTCATACAACTCAGGAAGGAGACGCGTTCTGTCTCCTAGAGATGAACATACTTTGGTGCGAAAAGTGCAAATCAATCCCAGAACAACAGCAAAGGACCTTGTGAAGATGCTGGAGGAAACAGGTACAAAAGTATGTATATCCACAGTAAAATGAGTCCTATATCGACATAACCTGAAAGGCCGCTCAGCAAGAAAGAAGCCACTGCTCCAAAACCGCCATAAAAAAGCCAGACTACGGTTTGCAACTGCACATGGGGACAAAGATCGTACTTTTTGGAGAAAAGCCCCGGGCCATAAAAAAAAT
>LR778290.1:166749-208800 GCA_902810595.1 Coregonus sp. 'balchen' | reverse complement strand
TGAACTGGTGGAGACCATGTTTATGTCTCTGTGTTCAGTATAAAGGAGGTTAGAGGTAGTTTCACAATCCAATGCTAACTAGCGTTAGCGCAATGACTGGAAGTCCACAGGAACAGCTGTAGCTAGCATGCTAGCTGATCCCGTAGACTACAGGAACAGCTGTAGCTAGCATGCTAGCTGATCCCGTAGACTACAGGAACAGCTGTAGCTAGCATGCTAGCTGATCCCGTAGACTACAGGAACAGCTGTAGCTAGCATGCTAGCTGATCCCGTAGACTACAGGAACAGCTGTAGTTGGATGCTAGCTGATCCCGTAGACTACAGGAACAGCTGTAGCTAGCATGCAGGTACCCCCTGTAGCCTCATTATTACCTGGACTAACCTGTACCCCCTGGAGCCTCATTATTACCTGGACTAACCTGTACCCCCTGTATATAGCCTCATTATTACCTGGACTAACCTGTACCCCCTGGAGCCTCATTATTACCTGGACTAACCTGTACCCCAGCCCATTACCTCGGTACCGGTACCCCCTGTATATAGCCTCATTATTACCTGGACTAACCTGTACCCCAGCCCATTACCTCGGTACCGGTACCCCCTGTATATAGCCTCATTATTACCTGGACTAACCTGTACCCCCTGTATATTGCCTCATTATTACCTGGACTAACCTGTACCCCAGCCCATTACCTCGGTACCGGTACCCCCTGTATATAGCCTCATTATTACCTGGACTAACCTGTACCCCCTGGAGCCTCATTATTACCTGGACTAACCTGTACCCCAGCCCATTACCTCGGTACCGGTACCCCCTGTATATAGCCTCATTATTACCTGGACTAACCTGTACCCCCTGGAGCCTCATTATTACAGTGGGGAAAAAAAGTATTTAGTCAGCCACCAATTGTGCAAGTTCTCCCACTTAAAAAGATGAGAGAGGCCTGTAATTTTCATCATAGGTACACGTCAACTATGACAGACAAAATTAGAAAAAAAAATCCAGAAAATCACATTGTAGGATTTTTAATGAATTTATTTGCAAATTATGGTGGAAAATAAGTATTTGGTCAATAACAAAAGTTTCTCAATACTTTGTTATATACCCTTTGTTGGCAATGACACAGGTCAAACGTTTTCTGTAAGTCTTCACAAGGTTTTCACACACTGTTGCTGGTATTTTGGCCCATTCCTCCATGCAGATCTCCTCTAGAGCAGTGATGTTTTGGGGCTGTCGCTGGGCAACACAGACTTTCAACTCCCTCCAAAGATTTTCTATGGGGTTGAGATCTGGAGACTGGCTAGGCCACTCCAGGACCTTGAAATGCTTCTTACGAAGCCACTCCTTCGTTGCCCGGGCGGTGTGTTTGGGATCATTGTCATGCTGAAAGACCCAGCCACGTTTCATCTTCAATGCCCTTGCTGATGGAAGGAGGTTTTCACTCAAAATCTCACGATACATGGCCCCATTCATTCTTTCCTTTACACGGATCAGTCGTCCTGGTCCCTTTGCAGAAAAACAGCCCCAAAGCATGATGTTTCCACCCCCATGCTCCACAGTAGGTATGGTGTTCTTTGGATGCAACTCAGCATTCTTTGTCCTCCAAACACGACAAGTTGAGTTTTTACCAAAAAGTTCTATTTTGGTTTCATCTGACCATATGACATTCTCCCAATCCTCTTCTGGATCATCCAAATGCACTCTAGCAAACTTCAGACGGGCCTGGACAAGTACTGGCTTAAACAGGGGGACACGTCTTGCACTGCAGGATTTGAGTCCCTGGCGGCATAGTGTGTTACTGATGGTAGGCTTTGTTACTTTGGTTCCAGCTCTCTGCAGGACATTCACTAGGTCCCCCCGTGTTGTTCTGGGATTTTTGCTCACCGTTCTTGTGATCATTTTGACCCCACAGGGTGAGATCTTGCGTGGAGCCCCAGATCGAGGGAGATTATCAGTGGTCTTGTATGTGTTCCATTTCATAATAATTGCTCCCACAGTTGATTTCTTCAAACCAAGCTGCTTACCTATTGCAGATTCAGTCTTCCCAGCCTGGTGCAGGTCTACAATTTTGTTTCTGGTGTCCTTTGACAGCTCTTTGGTCTTGGCCATAGTGGAGTTTGGAGTGTGACTGTTTGAGGTTGTGGACAGGTGTCTTTTATACTGATAACAAGTTCAAACAGGTGCCATTAATACAGGTAACGAGTGGGGGACAGAGGAGCCTCTTAAACAAGAAGTTACAGGTCTGTGAGAGCCAGAAATCTTGCTTGTTTGTAGGTGACCAAATACTTATTTTCCACCATAATTTGCAAATAAATTCATTAAAAATCCTACAATGTGATTTTCTGGAAAAAAAATTCTCAATTTGTCTGTCATAGTTCACGTGTACCTATGATGAAAATTACAGGCCTCTCTCATCTTTTTAAGTGGGAGAACTTGCACAATTGGTGGCTGACTAAATACTTTTTTCCCCCACTGTACCTGGACTAACCTGTACCCCAGCCCATTACCTCGGTACCGGTACCCCCTGTATATAGCCTCATTATTACCTGGACTAACCTGTACCCCAGCCCATTACCTCGGTACCGGTACCCCCTGTATATAGCCTCATTATTACCTGGACTAACCTGTACCCCAGCCCATTACCTCGGTACCGGTACCCCCTGTATATAGCCTCATTATTACCTGGACTAACCTGTACCCCAGCACATTACCTCGGTACCGGTACCCCCTGTATATAGCCTCATTATTACCTGGACTAACCTGTACCCCAGCCCATTACCTCGGTACCGGTACCCCCTGTATATAGCCTCATTATTACCTGGACTAACCTGTACCCCAGCCCATTACCTCGGTACCGGTACCCCCTGTATATAGCCTCATTATTACCTGGACTAACCTGTACCCCGGCACATTACCTCGGTACCTGTACCCCCTGTATATAGCCTCATTATTACCTGGACTAACCTGTACCCAGCACATTACCTCGGTACCCCCTGTATATAGCCTCATTATTACCTGGACTAACCTGTACCCCAGCCCATTGACTCGGTACCGGTACCCCCTGTATATAGCCTCATTATTACCTGGACTAACCTGTACCCCCTGTATATAGCCTCATTATTACCTGGACTAACCTGTACCCCAGCCCATTACCTCGGTACCGGTACCCCCTGTATATAGCCTCATTATTACCTGGACTAACCTGTACCCCAGCCCATTGACTCGGTACCGGTACCCCCTGTATATAGCCTCATTATTACCTGGACTAACCTGTACCCCAGCCCATTGACTCAGTACCGGTACCCCCTGTATATAGCCTCATTATTACCTGGACTAACCTGTACCCCAGCCCATTGACTCGGTACCGGTACCCCCTGTATATAGCCTCATTATTACCTGGACTAACCTGTACCCCAGCCCATTACCTCGATACCGGTACCCCCTGTATATAGCTTCACTACTGTTATTTTATTTTACTATTTTTTACTTAACACATATTTTTCTTAAAACTGCATTGTTGGTTAAGGGCTTGTAAGTAAGCATTTCACTGTAAGGTCACCTGTTGTATTCAGCGCATGTGGCAAATAAAATGTGATTTGATCTCCACTCCATGGTAGTCAGATAATACGTATTTAGCTGACTAAACTCCACTCCATGGTAGTCAGATAATAAGTCTTTAGCTGACTAAACTCCACTCCACGGTAGTCAGATAATAAGTATTTAGCTGACTAAACTCCACTCCATGGTAGTCAGATAATAAGTATTTAGCTAACTAAACTCCACTCCATGGTAGTCAGATAATAAGCCTTTAGCTGACTAAACTCCACTCCATGTTAGTGAGATAACAAATCTTTCATTTTTGGGTTATGCTCAGGGAAAACAATTAGGATAATCTATATTTCCAAGTCCTATTCTTGAAGATCGAGGGGTTTTACATTCGTTGGAGTGACTGGAAATCTGACAGACTTTGGTGTTTAATGTAAAGATGCAGCCCAATCATACTATTATCTGTAGCAGTAGAAAGCAATGGGTCAGAAGAAGCCTACATAACCAACCCATCAAGTAAAATGCAACGTCCATTTATGGCCAGCTATGCAAACTCTTACATTGATTTATCCTGCAATAGATGTAAATTCACTGTCCTCTTAACCTCTTAAATGGAACTACACGTAATCTAGAAATGTAATCTAAAATGTAATCTAAAATGAAACGTAATCTAAAATGAAATCTAATCTGAAACGTAATCTAAAACGTAATCTAATCTAAAACGTAATCTAAAACGTAATCTAAAACGTAATCTAAAACGTAATGTAATCTAAAACGTAATCTAAAACGTAATCTAAAACGTAATGTAATCTAAAACGTAATCTAAAACGTAATCTAAAACGTAATCTAAAACGTAATCTAATCTAAAACGTAATCTAAAACGTAATCTAAAACGTAATCTGAAACGTCATCTAAAACGTCATCTAAAACGTAATCTAAAACGTCATCTGAAACGTCATCTAAAACGTAATCTAAAAAGTAATCTAAAACGTAATCTGAAACGTCATCTAAAACGTAATCTAAAACGTAATTCTAAAACGTCATCTAAAACGTAATCTGAAACGTCATCTAAAACGTAATCTAAAACGTAATTCTAAAACGTCATCTAAAACGTCATCTAAAACGTAATCTAAAACGTAATGTAAAACGTAATCTAAAACGTAATGTAATCTAAAACGTAATCTAAAACGTAATCTAAAACGTAATGTAATCTAAAACGTAATCTAAAACGTAATGTAATCTAAAACGTAATCTAAAACGTAATCTAAAACGTAATCTAAAACGTAATCTGAAACGTCATCTAAAACGTAATCTAAAACGTAATTCTAAAACGTCATCTAAAACGTAATCTAAAACGTAATGTAAAACGTAATGTAAAACGTAATCTAAAACGTAATGTAATCTAAAACGTAATCTAAAACGTAATCTAAAACGTAATGTAATCTAAAACGTAATCTAAAACGTAATGTAATCTAAAACGTAATCTAAAACGTCATCTAAAACGTCATCTAAAACGTCATCTAAAACGTAATGTAATCTAAAACGTAATCTAAAACGTAATCTAAAACGTAATGTAATCTAAAACGTAATCTAAAACGTAATCTAAAACGTAATGTAATCTAAAACGTAATCTAAAACGTAATCTAAAACGTAATCTAAAACGTAATGTAATCTAAAACGTAATCTAAAACGTAATGTAATCTAAAACGTAATCTAAAACGTAATCTAATCTGAAACGTAATCTAAAACGTAAACTAAAACGTAATCTGAAAAGTAATCTAATCTAAAACGTAATCTAAAACGTAATCTAAAACGTAATCTAATCTAAAACGTAATCTAAAACGTAATCTAAAACGTAATCTGAAACGTAATATAAAATGTAACCACATGTAATCTGAAACGTAATCTACGTAATCCCCAAAAGTAATGATTTATCACGAGGGCCATAAACAACAACTAGTAATGCTGCACACTCCAAGGAAGGTTCCATTCTCACCTTTCTGGTCAAAATAGTTAGAAATAGCTGAGGTGTTTCCTATTCAACAAAACTGTATGAATAAGGCTTGAAATTACTTATATGCTTTCTAAATGTAGTAATAATCAAACGATAAAAACGACTAACTATAAGATTTCACCTTCCTTGTAACTGTAAAATACATATTATACGAAATGGTAGGAGGGAAATCCCATCTACAAGTGGTTTCAGATTTCACGTCTTACGTCACAACAGGCGCGGGAACCAGGGCTGTCGCTCAATGGAAGCCATTTCCATCTACGGGGCTGTCGCTCAATGCAAGCCATTTCCATCTACGGGGCTGTCGCTCAATGGAAGCCATTCCCATCTACGGGGCTGTCGCTCAATGCAAGCCATTTCCATCTACGGGGCTGTCGCTCAATGCAAGCCATTTCCATCTACGGGGCTGTCGCTCAATGCAAGCCATTTCCATCTACGGGGCTGTCGCTCAATGGAAGCCATTCCCATCTACGGGGCTGTCGCTCAATGCAAAGCTATTTCCATCTACGGGGCTGTCGCTCAATGCAAGCCATTTCCATCTACGGGGCTGTCGCTCAATGGAAGCCATTCCCATCTACGGGGCTGTCGCTCAATGCAAGCTATTTCCATCTACGGGGCTGTCGCTCAATGCAAGCCATTTCCATCTACGGGCTGTCGCTCAATGGAAGCCATTTCCATCTACGGGGCTGTCGCTCAATGCAAGCCATTTCCATCTACGGGGCTGTCGCTCAATGCAAGCCATTTCCATCTACGGTGTCCACAGATCGATTTTATAAGCAAAAAACGTCGGTCGGAACCGGTACCTGACTGAGTTTGGGGTAATCCAAAAGTTGCGTTACTGATTACAATTTTGGACAGGTAACTAGTAACAGATTCCATTTAGAGAGTAACCTACCCAACCCTGGACAGGTAACTAGTAACAGATTCCATTTAGAGAGTAACCTACCCAACCCTGGACAGGTAACTAGTAACAGATTCCATTTAGAGAGTAACCTACCCAACCCTGGACAGGTAACTAGTAACAGATTCCATTTAGAGAGTAACCTACCCAACCCTGGACAGGTAACTAGTAACAGATTCCATTTAGAGAGTAACCTACCCAACCCTGGACAGGTAACTAGTACCAGATTCCATTTAGAGAGTAACCTACCCAACCCTGGACAGGTAACTAGTAACAGATTCCATTTAGAGAGTAACCTACCCAACCCTGGACAGGTAACTAGTAACAGATTCCATTTAGAGAGTAACCTACCCAACCCTGGACAGGTACAGTGAGGGAAAAAAGTATTTGATCCCCTGCTGATTTTGCATGTTGGCCCACTGACAAAGAAATGATCAGTCTATAATTTTAATGGTAGGTTTATTTGATCAGTGAGAGACAGAATAACAACAAAAAAATCCAGAAAATCGCATGTCAAAAATGTTATAAATTGATTTGCATTTTAATGAGGGAAATAAGTATTTGACCCCCTCTCAATCAGAAAGATTTTTGGCTCCCAGGTGTCTTTTATACAGGTAACGAGCTGAGATTAGGAGCACACTCTTAAAGGGAGTGCTCCAAATCTCAGTTTGTTACCTGTATAAAAGACACCTGTCCACAGAAGCAATCAATCAATCAGATTCCAAACTCTCCAACATGGCCAAGACCAAAGAGCTCTCCAAGGATGTCAGGGACAAGATTGTAGACCTTACACAAGGCTGGAATGGGCTACAAGACCATCGCCAAGCAGCTTGGTGAGAAGGTGACAACAATTGGTGCGATTATTCGCAAATGGAATCTCCCTCGGCCTGGGGCTCCATGCAAGATCTCACCTCGTGGAGTTGCAATGATCATGAGAACGGTGAGGAATCAGCCCAGAACTACACGGGAGGATCTTGTCAATGATCTCAAGGCAGCTGGGACCATAGACACCAAGAAAACAATTGGTAACACACTACGCCGTGAAGGACTGAAATCCTGCAGCGCCCGCAATGTCCCCCTGCTCAAGAAAGCACATATACATGCCCGTCTGAAGTTTGCCAATGAACATCAGAATGATTCAGAGGAGAACTGGGTGAAAGTGTTGTGGTCAGATGAGACCAAAATGGAGCTCTTTGGCATCAACTCAACTCGGCGTGTTTGGAGGAGGAGGAATGCTTCCTATGACCCCAAGAACACCATCCCCACCGTCAAACATGGAGGTGGAAACATTATGGTTTGGGGGTGTTTTTTCTGCTAAGGGGACAGGACAACTTCACCGCATCAAAGGGACGATGGATGGGGCCATGTACTGTCAAATCTTGGGTGAGAACCTCCTTCCCTCAGCCAGGGCATTGAAAATGGGTCGTGGATGGGTATTCCAGCATGACAATGACCCAAAACACACAGCCATGGCAACAAAGGAGTGGGTCAAGAAGAAGCACATTAAGGTCCTGGAATGGCCTAGCCAGTCTCCAGACCTTAATCCCATAGAAATCTGTGGAGGGAGCTGAAGGTTCGAGTTGCCAAACGTCAGCCTCGAAACCTTAATGACTTGGAGAAGATCTGCAAAGAGGAGTGGGACAAAATCCCTCCTGAGATGTGTGCAAACCTGGTGGCCAACTACAAGAAACGTCTGACCTCTGTGATTGCCAACAAGGGTTTTGCCACCAAGTACTAAGTCATGTTTTGCAGAGGGGTCAAATACTTATTTCCCTCATTAAAATGCAAATCAATTTATAAAAATTTTGACATGCGTTTTTCTGGATTTCTTTGTTGTATTCTGTCTCTCACTGTTCAAATGAACCTACCATTAAAATGATAGACTGATCATTTCTTTGTCAGTGGGCAAACGTACAAAATCAGCAGGGGATCAAATACCTTTTTCCCTCACTGTAACTAGTAACAGATTCCATTTAGAGAGTAACCTACCCAACCCTGGACAGGTAACTAGTAACAGATTCCATTTAGGAAGTAACCTACCCAACCCTGGACAGGTAACTAGTAACAGATTCCATTTAGAGAGTAACCTACCCAACCCTGGACAGGTAACTAGTAACAGATTCCATTTAGAGAGTAAACCTACCCAACCCTGGACAGGTAACTAGTAACAGATTCCATTTAGAGAGTAACCTACCCAACCCTGGACAGGTAACTAGTAACAGATTCCATTTAGAGAGTAACCTACCCAAACCCTGGACAGGTAACTAGTAACAGATTCCATTTAGAGAGTAACCTACCCAACCCTGGACAGGTAACTAGTAACAGATTCCATTTAGAGAGTAACCTACCCAACCCTGGACAGGTAACTAGTACCAGATTCCATTTAGAGAGTAACCTACCCAACCCTGGACAGGTAACTAGTACCAGATTCCATTTAGAGAGTAACCTACCAACCCTGGACAGGTAACTAGTACCAGATTCCATTTAGAGAGTAACCTACCCAACCCTGGACAGGTAACTAGTACCAGATTCCATTTAGAGAGTAACCTCCCCAACCCTGCCTTTAGGTAACTGTGTGGTGTGTGTGTGGGCCTCTTACAGGGTACTTGAGGTAGACCTCCAGAGGTTCTGACTGTCGGAGGAGAGTGTCGTCCGTCCAGCAGGTCCGTCTCTGCGTCTCCGTGGATCACAGCGATACACACACGCAACCTCTCGGCTAGGGACTGGGCCCTACACACACACACACACACACACACACACACACACACACACACACACACGTTTAGTTGTAGTGTGTTGATTCACAGTGAACTGAAGGAAGGAGCGTTAGGGCTGCTCACCTCTTAGCGGAGGCCGGTGATTTGGCCACGATGACGGCATTACTGTAGTCTGGAATCTACAGGGAGACAACAGGGGGTTATGGGTAGTGGAGTCTGGAATCTACAAGGAGTCAACAGGGGGTTATGGGTAGTGGAGTCTGGAATCTACAAGGAGACATCAGGGGGTTATGTATAGTGTAGTCTGGAATCTACAGGGAGACATCAGGGGGTTATGGGTAGTGAAGTCTGGAATCTACAGGGAGACAACAGGGGGTTATGGGTAGTGAAGTCTGGAATCTACAGGGGGTTATGGGTAGTGTAGTCTGGAATCAACAAGGAGTCAACAGGGGGTTATGGGTAGTGTAGTCTGGAATCTACAGGGAGACAACAGGGGGTTATGGGTAGTGGAGTCTGGAATCTACAGGGAGTCAACAGGGGGTTATGGGTAGTGTAGTCTGGAATCTACAGGGAGACAACAGGGGATATTGGGTAGTAGAGTCTGGAATCTACAGGGAGACAACAGGGGGTTATGGGTAGTGAAGTCTGGAATCTACAGGGAGACAACAGGGGGTTATGGGTAGTGAAGTCTGGAATCTACAAGGAGTCAACAGGGGGTTATGTATAGTGTAGTCTGGAATCTACAGGGAGACATCAGGGGGTTATGGGTAGTGAAGTCTGGAATCTACAGGGAGACAACAGGGGGTTATGGGTAGTGTAGTCTGGAATCTACAGGGGGTTATGGATAGTGTAGTCTGGAATCTACAGGGGGTTATGGGTAGTGTAGTCTGGAATCAACAAGAGTCAACAGTGGGTTATGGGTAGTGTAGTCTGGAATCTACAGGGAGACAACAGGGGGTTATGGGTAGTGGAGTCTGGAATCTACAGGGAGTCAACAGGGGGTTATGGGTAGTGTAGTCTGGAATCTACAGGGAGACAACAGGGGATATTGGGTAGTAGAGTCTGGAATCTACAGGGAGACAACAGGGGGTTATGGGTAGTGAAGTCTGGAATCTACAGGGAGACAACAGGGGGTTATGGGTAGTGAAGTCTGGAATCTACAGGGGGTTATGGATAGTGTAGTCTGGAATCTACAGGGGGTTATGGGTAGTGTAGTCTGGAATCAACAAGGAGTCAACAGGGGGTTATGGATAGTGTAGTCTGGAATCTACAGGGAGTCAACAGGGGGTTATGGGTACTGTAGTCTGGAATCTACAGGGAGACAACAGAGGGTTATGGGTAGTGTAGTCTGGAATCTACAGAGAGACAACAGGGGATATTGGGTAGTAGAGTCTGGAATCTACAGGGAGACAACAGGGGGTTGTGGGTAGTGTTGTCTTACCTCTTCCTGTATGTACTGTAGTAGGAGGGGGTTGTGGGTAGTGTAGTCTTACCTCCTCCTTTATGTACTGGGGGGTTGTGGGTAGTGTAGTCTTACCTCTACCTGTATGTACTGGGGGGGTTTGGGTAGTGTAGTAGGATGGGGTTGTGGGTAGTGTAGTCTTACCTCCTCCTTTATGTACTGTTATTTTTTTTGGGTAGTGTAGTAGAAGGGGGTTGTGGGTAGTGTAGTCTTACCTCTTCATGTATGTACTGTAGTAGGAGGGGGTTGTGGGTAGTGTAGTCTTACCTCTTCATGTATGTACTGTAGTAGGAGGGGGTTGTGGGTAGTGTAGTCTTACCTCTTCATGTATGTACTGTAGTAGGAGGGGGTTGTGGGTAGTGTAGCCTTACCTCCTCCTTTATGTACTGGGGGGTTTTGGGTAGTGTAGTAGGAGGGGGTTGTGGGTAGTGTAGTCTTACCTCCTCCTGTATGTACTGGGGGGTTTTGGGTAGTGTAGTAGGAGGGGGTTGTGGGTAGTGTAGTAGGATGGGGTTGTGGGTAGTGTAGTCTTATCTCCTCCTTTATGTACTGGGGGGTTTTGGGTAGTGTAGTAGGAGGGGGTTGTGGGTAGTGTAGTCTTACCTCCTCCTGTATGTACTGGGGGTTTTTGGGTAGTGTAGTAGGATGGGGTTGTGGGTAGTGTAGTCTTACCTCCTCCTGTATGTACTGGGGTTTTTTGGGTAGCGTAGTAGGAGGGGGTTGTGGGTAGTGTAGTCTTACCTCCTCCTTTATGTATTGTTTTTTTTTGGGTAGTGTAGTAGGAGGGGGTTGTGGGTAGTGTAGTCTTACCTCCTCCTTTATGTACTGGGGGGTTGTGGGTAGTGTAGTAGGAGGGGGTTGTGGGTAGTGTAGTCTTACCTCCTCCTTTATGTACTGCAGTAGGAAGGGTGAAGCTCTCAGGTTGTCTACTGGGATGTTGAAGAACCCCTGAATCTCCTTCTGATGAAGATCCATGGTGATGAGATGGGTCAGACCTAACACAGTGTGGGATCAACTGTTATCCATCTCCAACACATTAGATTGGAACATAACGTGTTGAGCCATCTCACCTGCACTACACATCAGAGAAGCGATCAGCTGGCAGACGATGGATCCCCTCTTCCTCATCTTACACTGTTTACTGTAGGGTAGGTAGGGCAGCACGCCACACACACTCCTCGCACCCGCCGTCACACACCCATACGCCATCACACACAGCTCCACCAGGCACCGGTTCACATCCCTGGATACACACACACAGTTTACTGTTAGGTAACACTAATACACAGAGAGATGGGGGAGAGCTGTTAGGTAACACTAATACACAGAGAGATGGGGGAGAGCTGTTAGGTAACACTAATACACAGAGAGATGGGGGGAGAGCTGTTAGGTAACACTAATATACACAGAGAGATGGGGGGAGAGCTGTTAGGTAACACTAATACACAGAGAGATGGGGGTATGACTTGTTAGGTAACACATACACAGAGAGATGGGGGAGAAGGGAGAGCTTGTTAGGTAACAGCTAATACACAAGAGATGGGGGAGAGCTGTTAGGTAACACTAATACACCAGAGAGATGGGGGAGAGCTGTTAGGTAACACTAATACACAGAGAGATGGGGGAGAGACTGTTAGGTAACACTATACACAGAGAGATGGGGGGGGGAGCTGTTAGGTACACTAATACACAGATAGAATGGGGTAGAGCTGTTAGGTAACACTAATACACAGAGAGATGGGGGAGAGCTGTTAGGTAACACTAATACACAGAGAGATGGGGGAGAGCTGTTAGGTAACACTAATACACAGAGAGATGGGGGGAGAGGGGAGAGCTGTTAGGGTAACACTAATACACAGAGAGATGGGGGAGGACTGTTAGGTAACACTAATACACAGAGAGATGGGGGAGAGCTGTTAGGTAACACTAATACACAGAGAGATGGGGGAGAGCTGTTAGGTAACACTAATACACAGAAGGGATGGGGGAGAGCTTTAGGTAACACTAATACACAGAGAGATGGGGGGAGGGAGAGCTGTTAGGTAACACTAATACACAGAGATTGGGGAGAGCTGTTAGGTAACACTAATACACAGAGAGATGGGGGAGAGGGAGAGCTGTTAGGTAAAACTAATACACAGAGAGATGGGGGAGAGCTGTTAGGTAACACTAATACACAGAGAGATGGGGGAGACTGTTGGTAACACTAATACACAGAGGATGGGGGAGAGCTGTTTTGGTAACACTAATACACAGAGAGATGGGGGGAGAGCTGTTAGGTAACACTAATACACAAGATGGGGAGAGGGAAGCTGTTATGTAACACTAATCACCGAGAGATGGGGGAGAGGGAGAGCTGTTAGGTAACCTAATACACAAGGGGGTGGGGGAGAGCTGTTAGTAACACTAATACACGAGAGATGGGGAGAGCCTAGGGAACACTAATACAAAAGAGAGATGGGGGAGAGCTGTTAGGTAAAACTAATACACAGAAGATGGGGGAGAGCTGTTAGTACACTAATACACAGAGAGATGGGGGAGACTGTTAGGTAACACTAATACACAGAGAGATGGGGGAGAGGAGAGCTGTTAGGGAACACTATAAAACAGAAAATGGGGAGAGCTGTTTAGGTAACACTAATACACAGAGAGATGGGGAGAGCTGTTAGTAAAAACTAATACACAGAGATGGGGGAGAGCTGTTAGGTACACTAATACCAAGAGATTGGGGGGGAGGGAGAGCTGTTAGGTAACACAATACAAAGAGATGGGGGAGCTGTTAGGTAACACTAATACACAGAAGATGGGGGAGAGCTGTTAGGTAAAACTAATACCAGAATATGGGGGGGCTGTTAGGTAACACTAATCACAGAGAGATGGGGGAAGGAGAGCTGTTAGGTAACACTAATACACAGAGAGATGGGGGAGACTGTTAGGTAACACTAATACACAAGAGATGGGGGAGAGCTGTTAGGTAACACTAATACACAGGAGATGGGGGAGAGCTGTTAGGTTAACACTAATACACAGAGAGATGGGGGAGAGCTGTTAGGTAACACTAATACACAGAGAGATGGGGGAGAGCTGTTAGGTAACACTAATACACAGAGAGATGGGGAGAGGGAGAGCTGTTAGGTAACACTAATACACAGAGAGATGGGGGAGAGCTGTTAGGTTAACACTAATACACAGAGAGATGGGGAGAGCTGTTAGGTAACACTAATACACAGAGAGATGGGGGAGAGCTGTTAGGTAACACTAATACACAGAGAGATGGGGGAGAGCTGTTAGGTAACACTAATACACAGAGAGATGGGGGAGAGCTGTTAGGTAACACTAATACACAGAGAGATGGGGGAGAGCTGTTAGGTAACACTAATACACAGAGAGATGGGGGAGAGCTGTTAGGTAACACTAATACACAGAGAGATGGGGGAGAGGGAGAGCTGTTAGGTAACACTAATACACAGAGAGATGGGGGAGAGCTGTTAGGTAACACTATACACAGAGAGATGGGGGAGAGCTGTTAGGTAACACTAATACACAAGAGAGATGGGGGAGAGCTGTTAGGTAACACTAATACACAGAGAGATGGTGGAGAGCTGTTAGGTAACACTAATACACATAGAGATGGGGGAGAGGGAGAGCTGTTAGGTAACACTAATACGCAGAGAGATGGGGGAGAGGGAGAGCTGTTAGGTAAAACAACGAATACACAGAGAGATGGTGGGAGAGGAGAGCTGTTAGGTAACACTAATACACAGAGAGATGGGGGAGAGGGAGAGCTGTTAGGTACCACTAATACACAGAGAGATGGGGGAGAGCTGTTAGGTAACACTAATAATACACAGAGAGATGGGGGAGAGCTTTTAGGTAACACTAATACACCAGAGAGATGGGGGAGAGCTGTTAGGTAACACTAATACACAGAGAGATGGGGGGAGAGCTGGTTAGGTAACACTAATACACAGAGAGATGGGGAGAGCTGTTAGGTAACACTAATACACAGAGAGATTGGGTGGAGAGCTGTTTAGGTTAACACTAATACACAGAGAGATGGGGAGAGCTGTTAGGTAACACTAATACACAGAGAGATGGGGGAGAGCTGTTAGGTAACACTAATACACAGAGAGATGGGGGAGAGCTGTTAGGTAACACTAATACCACAGAGAGATGGGGGAGAGGGAGAGCTGTTAGGTAACACTAATACACAGAGAGATGGGGGAGAGCTGTTAGGTAACACTAATACACAGAGAGATGGGGGAGAGGGAGAGCTGTTAGGTAACACTAATACACAGAGAGATGGGGGAGAGCTGTTAGGTAACACTAATACACAGAGAGATGGGGGAGAGCTGTTAGGTAACACTAATACACAGAGAGATGGGGGGAGAGGGAGAGCTGTTAGGTAACACTAATACACAGAGAGATGGGGGAGAGCTGTTAGGTAACACTAATACACAGAGAGATGGGGGAGAGCTGTTAGGTAACACTAATACACAGAGAGATGGGGGAGAGGGAGAGCTGTTAGGTAACACTAATACACAGAGAGATGGGGGAGAGCTGTTAGGTAACACTAATACACAGAGAGATGGGGGAGAGGGAGAGCTGTTAGGTAACACTAATACACAGAGAGATGGGGGAGAGCTGTTAGGTAACACTAATACACAGAGAGATGGGGGAGAGCTGTTAAGTAACACTAATACACAGAGAGATGGGGAGAGGGAGAGCTGTTAGGTAACACTAATACACAGAGAGATGAGGGAGAGCTGTTAGGTAACACTAATACACAGAGAGATGGGGGAGAGCTGTTAGGTAACACTAATACACAGAGAGATGGGGGAGAGCTGTTAGGTAACACTAATACACAGAGATATGGGGAGAGCTGTTAGGTAACACTAATACACAGAGAGATGGGGGAGAGGGAGAGCTGTTAGGTAACACTAATACACAGAGAGATGGGGGAGAGGGAGAGCTGTTAGGTAACACTAATACACAGGGAGATGGGGGAGAGGGAAAGCTGTTAAGTAACACGAATACACAGAGAGATGGGGGAGAGGGAGAGCTGTTAGGTAACACTAATACACAGAGAGATGGGGAGAGGGAGAGCTGTTAGGGAACCTAATACCCAAAAGATGGGGGAAGCTGTTAGGTAACACTATAAAACAGAGAGATGGGGGAAGCTGTTAGGTAACACTAATACACAAAAGAAAGGGGGAGAGCTGTTAGGTAACCTAATACCAAGAGATGGGGGGGACTGTTAGGTAACCTAATACACAGAGAGATGGGGGAGAGCTGTTAGGTAACACTAATACACAAGAGATGGGGGAGAGCTGTTAGGTAACACTAATCACAGAGGATGATGGGGAGACTGTTAGGTAACACTAAAACACAAGAAGATGGGGGAGAGCTGTTAGGTAACACTAATACACAGAGAGAACTGTCGTCCTCGAACTATCCCAGAATCTGTTTTGAACCGTCGTCCTCGAACTGTCCCAGAATCTGTTTTGAACCGTCGTCCTCGAACTGTCCCAGAATCTGTTTTGAACCGTCGTCCTCGAACTGTCCCAGAATCTGTTTTGAACCGTCGTCCTCGAACTGTCCCAGAATCTGTTTTGAACCGTCTACATATTTTGTATCATCCCAGGGACGATGGGAAGCCCTTAATTTCCAGCCCTGGAGGGAATTATTTTATAAAAAGACATAAAAAAGTGATTTGGTTGTAATTCTAATATTTTATAGGTTACCAAGGGTGGCCAACCATCCTCCAGGAGAGCCTTAAAGGGGCAGTGTTGTATTTGGAGGCAGTCTCTACTTCCTAAGGCGGCTGAAGAAATGTGGCATGCCACCCCGAGTCCTCTCCAAATACTACCGCTGCACCATCGAGAGCGTCCTGACCGGATGCATCAGGGCCCGGTACCGGGGGAATTGCCACAAGGCCCTCCAGTGGGTGGTAAAGAAGGACCAGTACATTTTAAAACACTTACCAACCAAAGCCCCCTTCCCCAAAACACCTGTACACAGGACTAATAAAAGGTGAAACTAAAGGTTAATTGGACGGTGTATATGATGTGTTTACTGTAGATATGACTAATAAAAGGTGAAACTAACGGTTAATTGGACGGTGTATATGATGTGTTTACTGTAGATATGACTAATAAAAGGTGAAACTAACGGTTAATTGGACGGTGTATATGATGTGTTTACTGTAGATATGACTAATAAAAGGTGAAACTAACGGTTAATTGGACGGTGTATATGATGTGTTTTACTGTAGATATGACTAATAAAAGGTGAAACTAACGGTTAATTGGACGGTGTATATGATGTGTTTGCTGTAGATATGACTAATAAAAGGTGAAACTAACGGTTAATTGGACGGTGTATATGATGTGTTTACTGTAGATATGACTAATAAAAGGTGAACCTAACGGTTAATTGGACGGTGTATATGATGTGTTGACTATAGATATGACTAATAAAAGGTGAACCTAACGGTTAATTGGACGGTGTATATGATGTGTTTGCTGTAGATATGACTAATAAAAGGTGAAACTAACGGTTAATTGGACGGTGTATATGATGTGTTTACTGTAGATATGACTAATAAAAGGTGAAACTAACGGTTTAATTGGACGGTGTATATGATGTGTTTACTGTAGATATGACTAAAAAAAGGTGAAACTAACGGTTAATTTGGACGGTGTATATGATGTGTTTACTGTAGATATGACTAATAAAAGGTGAAACTAACGGTTAATTGGACGGTGTATATGATGTGTTTACTGTAGATATGACTAATAAAAGGTGAAACTAACGGTTAATTGGACGGTGTATATGATGTGTTTACTGTAGATATGACTAATAAAAGGTTAACCTAACGGTTAATTGGACGGTGTATATGATGTGTTTACTGTAGATATGACTAATAAAAGGTGAAACTAACGGTTAATTGGACGGTGTATATGATGTGTTTACTGTAGATATGACTAATAAAAGGTGAAAGTAACGGTTAATTGGACGGTGTATATGATGTGTTTACTGAAGATCTGACTAATAAATGGTGAAACTAACGGTTAATTGGACAGTGTATATGATGTGTTTACTGTAGATATGACTAATAAAAGGTGAAACTAACGGTTAATTGGACGGTGTATATGATGTGTTTACTGTAGATATGACTAATAAAAGGTGAAACTAACGGTTAATTGGACGGTGTATATGATGTGTTTACTGTAGATATGACTAATAAAAGGTGAAACTAACGGTTAATGGACGGTGTATATGATGTGTTTACTGTAGATATGACTAATAAAAGGTGAAACTAACGGTTAATTGGACGGTGTAATATGAGTTGTTTACTGTAGATATGACTAATAAAAGGTGAAATAACGGTTAATTGGACGGTGTATATGATGTGTTTACTGTAGATATGACTAATAAAAGGTGAAACTAACGGTTAATTGGACGGTGTATATGATTGTGTTTACTGTAGATATGACTAATAAAAGGTGAAACTAACGGTTAATTGGACGGTGTATATGATGTGTTTACTGTAGATATGACTAATAAAAGGTGAAACTAACGGTTAATTGGACGGTGTATATGATGTGTTTACTGTAGATATGACTAATAAAAAGGTGAAAACTAACGGTTAATTGGACGGTGTATATGATGTGTTTACTGTAGATATGACTAATAAAAGGTGAAAACTAACGGTTAATTGGACGGTGTATATGATGTGTTTACTGTAGATATGACTAATAAAAGGTGAAACTAACGGTTAATTGGACGGTGTATATGATGTGTTTACTGTAGATATGACTAATAAAAGGTGAACCTAACGGTTAATTTGACGGTGTATATGATGTGTTTACTGTAGATATGACTAATAAAAGGTGAAACTAACGGTTAATTGGACGGTGTATATGATGTGTTTACTGTAGATATGACTAATAAAAGGTGAAACTAACGGTTAATTGGACGGTGTATATGATGTGTTTACTGTAGATATGACTAATAAAAGGTGAAACTAATGGTTAATTTGACGGTGTATATGATGTGTTTACTGTAGATATGACTAATAAAAGGTGAACCTAACGGTTAATTGGACGGTGTATATGATGTGTTTACTGTAGATATGACTAATAAAAGGTGAAACTAACGGTTAATTGGACGGTGTATATGATGTGTTACTGTAGATATGACTAATAAAAGGTGAAACTAACGGTTAATTGGACGGTGTATATGATGTGTTTACTGTAGATATGACTAATAAAAGGTGAAACTAACGGTTAATTGGACGGTGTATATGATGTGTTTACTGTAGATATGACTAATAAAAGGTGAAACTAACGGTTAATTGGACGGTGTATATGATGTGTTTACTGTAGATATGACTAATAAAAGGTGAAACTAACGGTTAATTGGACGGTGTATATGATGCGTTTACTGTAGATATGACTAATAAAAGGTGAAACTAACGGTTAATTGGACGGTGTATATGATGTGTTTACTGTAGATATGACTAATAAAAGGTTGAAAACTAACGGTTAATTGGACGGTGTATATGATGTGTTTACTGTAGATATGACTAATAAAAGGTGAACCTAACGGTTAATTGGACGGTGTATATGATGTGTTTACTGTAGATATGACTAATAAAAGGTGAACCTAACGGTTAATTGGACGGTGTATATGATGTGTTTACTGTAGATATGACTAATAAAAGGTGAAACTAACGGTTAATTGGACGGTGTATATGATGTGTTTTACTGTAGATATTACTAATAAAAGGTGAAACTAACGGTTAATTGGACGGTGTATATGATGTGTTTACTGTAGATATGACTAATAAAAGGTGAAACTAACGGTTAATTGGACGGTGTATATGATGTGTTTACTGTAGATATGACTAATAAAAGGTGAAACTAACTGTTAATTGGACGGTGTATATGATGTGTTTACTGTAGATATGACTAATAAAAGGTTAAACTAACGGTGAGATGGTCTGGATGACGTAGACGTCTTTCCCTCTGACCGACTCCTGGATCTGGATACGCGTTTCTATGGAGACAAGAGGTCAGGGGTCATACAGACATCACCATTATCGTCGCCAGTATCATCATCCTCCTCCTCCTCCTCCTCCTCCTCCTCCTCACCTCCACTAGAATCCTGGTAGACTTCAGTCTTCCCCAGCTCTACTCCCAGTCTCCTACAGACAGACAGACAGACAGACAGACAGACAGACAGGAGGTGGTTAGGGTTAGGAGGTGTTACCAACTAGACCTGTTACATACTGCTCAGCTAGAGGTTCTACTCTACTCCCAGTCTCCTACAGACAGACAGACAGACAGACAGACAGGAGGAGGTTAGGGTTAGGAGGTGTTACCAACTAGACCTGTTACATACTGCTCAGCTAGAGGTTCTACTCTACTCCCAGTCTCCTACAGACAGACAGACAGACAGACAGACAGACAGGAGGAGGTTAGGGTTAGGAGGTGTTACCAACTAGACCTGTTACATACTGCTCAGCTAGAGGTTCTACTCTACTCCCAGTCTCCTACAGACAGACAGACAGACAGACAGACAGACAGACAGACAGACAGGAGGAGGTTAGGGTTAGGAGGTGTTACCAACTAGACCTGTTACATACTGCTCAGCTAGAGGTTCTACTCTACTCCCAGTCTCCTACAGACAGACAGACAGACAGACAGACAGACAGGAGGAGGTTAGGGTTAGGAGGTGTTACCAACTAGACCTGTTACATACTGCTCAGCTAGAGGTTCTACTCTACTCCCAGTCTCCTACAGACAGACAGACAGACAGACAGACAGACAGACAGACAGACAGACAGACAGACAGACAGACAGACAGGAGGAGGTTAGGGTTAGGAGGTGTTACCAACTAGACCTGTTACATACTGCTCAGCTAGAGGTTCTACTCTACTCCCAGTCTCCTACAGACAGACAGACAGACAGACAGACAGACAGACAGACAGACAGACAGACAGACAGGAGGAGGTTAGGGTTAGGAGGTGTTACCAACTAGACCTGTTACATACTGCTCAGCTAGAGGTTCTACTCTACTCCCAGTCTCCTACAGACAGACAGACAGACAGACAGACAGGAGGAGGTTAGGGTTAGGAGGTGTTACCAACTAGACCTGTTACATACTGCTCAGCTAGAGGTTCTACTCTACTCCCAGTCTCCTACAGACAGACAGACAGACAGACAGACAGGAGGAGGTTAGGGTTAGGAGGTGTTACCAACTAGACCTGTTACATACTGCTCAGCTAGAGGTTCTACTCTACTCCCAGTCTCCTACAGACAGACAGACAGACAGACAGACAGGAGGAGGTTAGGGTTAGGAGGTGTTACCAATAAGGCTGAACGATTTTGGAAAATAATCTAATTGCGATTTTTTGCCCCCAATATTGCGATTGCGATTTAATATGCGATTTAATTTATTTATCCTTTTTCCCCTACAAAACATAATGAATGATTTAAATATGACCAACACAATAGTATATACATTTAGTGTGAAATGTTCTTTCCCATAGGCTGGGTCTATTTGTTAGAATTAAATTCAAACATGTATGACTTGAAATAAATGACATTTTTATTGAACTGCTCATTACAGAAACATCTGTGGCTTTGCCACTGTGCATTTAAATAATTTAAACAAAGGCATGAACTTTGTAAACACTGTGTGCAAAAGGTACAGTCTTAAGAAAAAAATAATTTTAAATTGTATGTATCTTACTGCTCCCAAGTCAGTAACATTTCACACAACTGAAACAAGGAATTTGCTTTGAAAATATTTTGTAAAATCAAAGTAAATAAAGTTATAAATAAAAAATGAGAAATGCACTTTTAATTTAGACAAACTATTTTTTATAAACGATTTGAATATTATAATATAAAATAGATGAGCCTCACTTATCTCAAGTACACAACAATAACACACCACACAGACTAAAGTTCACTACGAGTATGGCACTGCCAGCCATACTTATCCAACAGTTCTGTTCTCAGTGGCTCACATGTTTTTTGCTAAGAAAACCAGAATATTGACTTTTTCTGGCTTCAAGGATGAGCGAGTGCAAGTCACAATATTCCCTCCTGTGCTAAAAAGACGCTCTGAGGGAGCGCTTGTAGCAGGTACACAAAGATACTTGCGTGCCATGGTGCACAACTGTGGGTAGCTGATCTTGTGCACCCTCCACCAAGCCAATGGATCATCTTCTCCATCAATGGTAGGAGTCATCAGGTAATTGTTTATCTCTGCCTCTGCGACATCTTCAAGATTTACAGGCAAAGAAGGAGAGGCTGAACTGGTCTTGAAAAAACTGCCAAGAGACCTCTTCGTCTTTTCCCCCAAGGACTGTGCACTTTGAGGCATCTGAACAGTTTCAGTACGAGACCTCTTCTCCTATTAGATGAAAACAACAGCCATTAGTTTTCCAGTTAGATTTTACAGAAAATTTTTGTTTTTGTGAAATACATAATTATTTACCCAATGATATGTACGTTGTGCCAAGTCTACTATCTCTGTCTTCAGACGAGTCTTGATAGCAGGGATGTTGTCTGTACTGATGTACTGTATTTTGAACCTAGGGTCCAGGAAACAGGCAACATCCAAAAGCTCCTGGATGTTTGGGTCTCCATATTTGTTATTGAGGTATGCTAGGACTTTGGTTTTTATTGATTTAGTCAGGTCAGTGTCCTCAGCATCTTCAGCCAGGACTGATGTGGCAAAAAGGTGGAGAACTGGCTTGAGGTAGGAGATGCTTACATACTCCTCTCCAGAAAGAGCATCAGTAAACTCCAGTAGAGGATGCAGTGCCTTGTGAATCGACTCCAACACGTCAATATCCTGCCAGGTTGGGATAAGGGAGCGTGCATATCGATCTCCAGACAATACCTGAGAAATGGCTTTGGCCTGTTCAAGCACTCTGGCAATCATCATTTCTTTAGAACCCCATCTTGTTGGGCACTCCGTTATGAGGTTGTGCTCAGGGAGTTTGAGCTCTCTCTGTGCCTCCGTCAGGGCTGCTTTCTTCTTCCAACTGTGGGAAAAGTGCCCCACCAGCTTCCTGCACAGTGCTGTTGCCCTTGACACTCTGTCATCTTTGAGTGCATTTTCTAAAAGAAATAAAAAGTAGTGTATTACACACAATTTGAGTTTTGATACAAGGCTCTCACTATTACACACTCAAATTAGCTGTAATTCTGAAATACACACATCCACAACACATCCTCTCTCTCTCTCTCAATTCAAAGGGTCTTTATTTGCATGTCAATTCTCTCTCTCTTTCTCTCTCTCTCTCTCTCATAAACACTAAAAAAACATGTAAAAAACAAAAACAAGAAAAGAAAAAAAATGCAGGTGGGCATTCCACCACAGACAGACATATGATATAAGCAAGTAAAATGAATTTACATATTAGAAAAGGAGTGGAAGTATGAATTTATTTAATCCCATCCGATTTATATAATATCATTTATATATATTTGTATATTCAGCTTTACTAATCGACGCATCTCTCTCTCTCGCACTCGCGCACACACACACACACACACACACACAAACACACACACACACACACACACACACACACACACACACACACACACACACACACACACACACACACACACACGATAACTTACCAATGGCAAGATGTAATCTGTGGCCAAAACATTGGAGCCTCGTCCATTCATTAAGCCGCGCAGCAAGCACCATATTCGACGCGTTGTCCGTCGTGATGCAGACGTGATTCTCCTCGTGGAGATCCCAGCTGACAAGCCCTTCTCTCAGGCCGGCTGCAATATTTTCCCCTGTGTGATCGTCTGGGAAGTAGGTAGTTTGTAGGCAGCGAGCTCGGAGGTTGAAATCTTCATCAATAAAATGGACTGTAAGACTCTGGTACGGCTCAGCTGTGCGGCTTGACCACATATCAGTAGTGCTAGCAAAAAACTCCACCGTTTTAAGTTCCGCGGCGACTTTCTCTTTGCACTTTTTGTACAGCTCCGGTATGGCAGTCTGACTGAAGTATGTGCGGGAGGGTATACTGTAACGTTTATCAAGCGTATGTATTAATGCCATGAACCCAGGCTTGGTCACCGTGCTGAGAGGCATCATATCTTTGGCTATGAACTCGGTTATTGTCCGAGTGATTTCTCCGTGCCGTTTTGAATTACGTTCATACGGAGTGACACTTTCGAACATTTCTGTCAGTGATCCCTGTCTTGAGGTATTTGGCTTGTCTCGCGCACTGATGCTCGGCATTTTGGTCATACAACTGTCATGCATTGATTTGTGGTATTTTTTTAAGTGCTGAAACAGGTTTGTAGTGTTACCCCGTGAAGTAGCAATCGGAGCACGGCATGCTCTGCACAACACCTGACGCTGCTCAGCATCTTCTTTTTTAAAACCAAAATAGTTCCACACCACCGACGTGCTGTTCCTCTTCGATATTAAAGTATCAGCTGTGTCAGTTTCTGACTGTTCCGTCGAGCAAGAGGCCATTGCGCTGGACAGCATGAAAAGTCGCGTCACGTGACCACCTCAAATCGCGCACGTTGCGATTAGAAAATCGCGTTCAGTCAAATCGCGATATTATCGCGAATGCAATTAATCGTTCAGCCCTAGTTACCAACTAGACCTGTTACATACTGCTCAGCTAGAGGTTCTACTCTACTCCCAGTCTCCTACAGACAGACAGACAGACAGACAGACAGGAGGAGGTTAGGGTTAGGAGGTGTTACCAACTAGACCTGTTACATACTGCTCAGCTAGAGGTTCTACTCTACTCCCAGTCTCCTACAGACAGACAGACAGACAGACAGACAGACAGGAGGAGGTTAGGGTTAGGAGGTGTTACCAACTAGACCTGTTACATACTGCTCAGCTAGAGGTTCTACTCTACTCCCAGTCTCCTACAGACAGACAGACAGACAGACGGAGGTTAGGGTTAGGAGGTGTTATATAATGCTCAACTAGTCCTACCAGAGGACAAGGTAACATGCTATTCAACTAGAGGGTTTAGATCCGGCCCTGCTCTAACCCAATCACGGTCCTCTAACCCTGCTCTAACCCAATCACGGTCCTCTAACCCTGCTCTAACCCAATCACGGTCCTCTAACCCTGCTCCTAACCCAATCACGGTCCTCTAACCCTGCTCTAACCCAATCACGGTCCTCTAACCCTGCTCTAACCCAATCACGGTCCTCTAACCCTGCTCTAACCCAATCACGGTCCTCTAACCCTGCTCTAACCCAATCACGGTCCTCTAACCCTGCTCTAACCCAATCACGGTCCTCTAAACCCTGCTCTAACCCAATCACGGTCCTCTAACCCTGTCTCTAACCCAATCACGGTCCTCTAACCCTGCTCTAACCCAATCACGGTCCTCTAACCCTGCTCTAACCCAATCACGGTCCTCTAACCCTGCTCTAACCCAATCACGGTCCTCTAACCCTGCTCTAACCCAATCACGGTCCTCTAACCCTGCTCTAACCCAATCACGGTCCTCTAACCCTGTTCTTAACCCAATCACGGTCCTCTAACCCTGCTCTAACCCAATCACGGTCCTCTAACCCTGCTCTAACCCAATCACGGTCCTCTAACCCTGCTCTAACCCATCAATCACGGTCCTCTAACCCAATCACGGTCCTCTAACCCTGCTCTAAACCCAATCACGGTCCTCTAACCCTGCTCTAACCCAATCACGGTCCTCTAACCCTGCTCTAACCCAATCACGGTCCTCTAACCCTGCTCTAACCCAATCACGGTCCTCTAACCCTGCTCTAACCCAATCACGGTCCTCTAACCCTGCTCTAACCCAATCACGGTCCTCTAACCCTGCTCTAACCCAATCACGGTCCTCTAACCCTGCTCTAACCCAATCACGGTCCTCTAACCCTGCTCTAACCCAATCACGGTCCTCTAACCCTGCTCTAACCCAATCACGGTCCTCTAACCCTGCTCTAACCCAATCACGGTCCTCTAACCCTGCTCTAACCCAATCACGGTCCTCTAACCCTGCTCTAACCCAATCACGGTCCTCTAACCCTGCTCTAACCCAATCACGGTCCTCTAACCCTGCTCTAACCCAATCACGGTCCTGGTGAAAAGCGGACCAGTAGCTGAATCAAGCGTATTAAAGGAGGCCGGAGAAGAAGCCTTCAGAACGACTAGTTCAGAGAACCCTGGGGGCGCGTTCAGCAGGACACAACGTTTTGGAACGTTCAGATAAAAAATATGTTACGTAGAACAAGCATACGTAGAAGAAGGAATCATGTCCGCTCTAGTCATGGCATTTCTATCTGCAACAACGTTTCGCTACTGAACGTGGTGGCCCTGGTGTAAACTGGAACGCTTTTGACTCACTCTGCGATCCTATTGGCCAGCTCCATGCACGAGGGGGAGGAGTTAGCGGAGAACAGGACCAATCGGTCCTTTAGTTTGTCTACATCGGTCTTAGCCCCGCCCTCTTCCTCTGGGGGCGTGGCCAAACCCTCCCTGGGCTGCCACACTTCCGTAAGACCCTCCTGGAAAACACACGACATCACCAGCTAGTTAGCGGCGCCCGCTGGTAGCGTTTCAATCGGTGACGTCACTCGCTCTGAGACCTTGATGTAGTTGTTTCCCTTGATATGCGTAACGGTGCTTCGAGGGTGACTGTTGTCGATGTGTGCAGAGGGTCCCCTGGTTCAAGCCCAGTTAGGGGCGAGGAGAGGGACGGAAGCAACACTGTTACACACACACACACAAATCAAATCACATTTTATTTGTCACATGCGCCGATTGCCTTGAGTCGGTTTCAATACCCAATAGGTCACATTAGCAGAAAATCATCAACCTGCTATAAAAACATTCACACAGAAACCCTAACCACTTCACTTCTGTGTCCAGTAGCTAACTACAGTAGCCACCTTTTCTCCAAGTATTTTGGATTCAGAACAGCAGAGTAACGACAACACGAAAGACAAAGATAAACTAGCTACTTAATAGTACTAGCTAGTTTAACTAACTCCCTCGTCTACAGCAGGGTTTTGGTTTTGACCCCTTGCACTACACAGCAGATTGAAATCAATCAAAGCTTGATGATGAGGTGGTTATTTTGAATCTGCTGTGTAGTGAGTTTGGGGAAACCCTGGTCTTCCGGTCCCTACCTGCTGGTTACCATGGTGATATCGGGTGATGGGATCACCTGACTGCTGGAGCACTTCCTGATAGCTAACGTTAGCTAGCTACAAAACTTTCGGGTAAAAGTTATTACACGCCAAACCACTTATGTTTTACAATGTTCAAGTCTAAACTAGCGGGAATACAACTAACTCTTATAGTTATATATATATATACAGTTATATCACACTTTTAATCGACGGGCTTAAGTTAGCCGCCAGTTGTAATTGTCAGTCTCGTGATGAACTGAACTCGTTACTATGTTACCAGTCGGTATCCCACGTGCAACCGTCTTTATCAGCGCGTGCAACACATCCCGTATTTCACCGTTTAGATGTGTCCAGGTTGCGATGCTTTGGGGGGGGGGGGGCTGACCGGACAATATAAACAACGCCGTTATCGAATAAATATCTCACCAGTTTGCTTTCGGTGTCCCAAGTAAAAGTCGCATTCATTTTGCTTTTCCAAACCACAGTCAACACACTGGAGACATGACTTCTGCTAACAGCTGTTTAGCAGGCAGACAGACACGAGTAACAGCGCCACCCAGCGGTGGAGTGAGGCTGTTTAGCAGGCAGACAGACACGGGTAACAGCGCCACCCAGCGGTGGGAGTGAGGCTGTTTAGCAGGCAGACAGACACGGGTAACAGCGCCACCCAGCGGTGGAGTGAGGCTGTTTAGCAGGCAGACCGACACGGGTAACAGCGCCACCCAGCGGTGGAGTGAGGCTGTTTAGCAGGCAGACAGACACGGGTAACAGCGCCACCCAGCGGTGGAGTGAGGCTGTTTAGCAGGCAGACAGACACGAGTAACAGCGCCACCCAGCGGTGGAGTGAGGCTGTTTAGCAGGCAGACAGACACGGGTAACAGCGCCACCCAGCGGTGGAGTGAGGCTGTTTAGCAGGCAGACAGACACGAGTAACAGCGCCACCCAGCGGTGGAGTGAGGCTGTTTAGCAGGCAGACAGACACGGGTAACAGCGCCACCCAGCAGGTTGGAGTGAAGGCTGTTTTAGGCAGGCAGGACCAGACACGGGTAACAGCGACCACCCAGCGGGGTGGAGTGAGGCTGTTTTAGCAGGCAGACAGACACGGGTTAACAGACGCCACCCAGCAGGTGGAGGGAGGCTGTTTAGCAGGCAGGACAGACACGGGTAACAGCGCCCCCAGCGGTGGAGTGAGGGCTGTTAGCAAGGCCAGACAGACACGGGTCAAACAGCGCCACCCAGCGGTGGAGTGAGGCGGTTTATTAGCAGGGCAGACAGACACGGGGGTAACAGCGCCACCCAGCGGTGGAGTGAGGCTGTTTAGCAGGCAGGGACAGACACGGGGTAACAGCGCCACCCAGCGGTGGAGTGAGGCTGTTTAGCCAGGCAGACAGACACGGGTAAACAGCCGCCACCCAGGACGGTGGAGTGAGGCCTGTTTAGCAGGCATGACAGACACGGGTAACAGCGCCACCCAGCGGCTGGAGTGAGGCTGTTTACAGGCAGACCAGACAACGGGTAACAGCGCCACCCAGCGGTGGAGTGAGGCTGTTTAGCAGGCAGACAGACACGGGGTAACAGCGCCACCCAGCGGTGGAGTGAGGCTGGTTTAGCAGGCAGACAGACACGGGTAACAGCGCCACCCAGCGGTGGAGTGAGGCTGTTTAGCAGGCAGACAGACACGAGGTAACAGCGCCACCCAGCGGTGGAGTGAGGCTGTTTAGCAGGCAGACAGACAGACACGGGTAACAGCGCCACCCAGCGGTGGAGTGAGGCTGTTTAGCAGGCAGACAGACACGGGTAACAGCGCCACCCAGCGGTGGAGTGAGGCTGTTTAGCAGGCAGACAGACACGGGTAACAGCGCCACCCAGCGGTGGAGTGAGGCTGTTTAGCAGGCAGACAGACACGGGTAACAGCGCCACCCAGCGGTGGAGTGAGGCTGTTTAGCAGGCAGAACAGACACGAGTAACAGCGCCACCCAGCGGTGGAGTGAGGCTGTTTAGCAGGCAGACAGACAGACACGGGTAACAGCGCCACCCAGCGGTGGAGTGAGGCTGTTTAGCAGGCAGACAGACACGGGTTAACAGCGCCACCCAGCGGTGGAGTGAGGCTGTTTAGCAGGCAGACAGACACGGGTAACAGCGCCACCCAGCGGTGGAGTGAGGCTGTTTAGCAGGCAGACAGACACGGGTAACAGCGCCACCCAGCGGTGGAGTGAGGCTGTTTAGCAGGCAGACAGACAGACACGGGTAACAGCGCCACCCAGCGGTGGAGTGAGGCTGTTTAGCAGGCAGACAGACAGACACGGGTAACAGCGCCACCCAGCGGTGGGAGTGAGGCTGTTTAGCAGGCAGACAGACACGGGTAACAGCGCCACCCAGCGGTGGAGTGAGGCTGTTTAGCAGGCAGACAGACACGGGTAACAGCGCCACCCAGCGGTGGAGTGAGGCTGTTTAGCAGGCAGACAGACACGGGTAACAGCGCCACCCAGCGGTGGAGTGAGGCTGTTTAGCAGGCAGACAGACAGACACGGGTAACAGCGCCACCCAGCGGTGGAGTGGAGGCTGTTAGCAGGCAGACAGACACGGGTTAACAGCGCCACCCAGCGGTGGAGTGAGGCTGTTTAGCAGGCAGACAGACAGACACGGGTAACAGCGCCACCCAGCGGTGGAGTGAGGCTGTTTAGCAGCAGACAGACACGGGTAACAGCGCCACCCAGCGGTGGAGTGAGGCTGTTTAGCAGGCAGACAGACACGGGTAACAGCGCCACCCAGCGGTGGAGTGAGGCTGTTTAGCAGGCAGACAGACACGGGTAACAGCGCCACCCAGCGGTGGAGTGAGGCTGTTTAGCAGGCAGACAGACACGGGTAACAGCGCCACCCAGCGGTGGAGTGAGGCTGTTTAGCAGGCAGACAGACACGGGTAACAGCGCCACCCAGCGGTGGAGTGAGGCTGTTTAGCAGGCAGAACAGACACGGGTAACAGCGCCACCCAGCGGTGGAGTGAGGCTGTTTAGCAGGCAGACAGACACGGTGGTAAACAGCGCCACCCAGCGGTGGAGTGAGGCTGTTTAGCAGGCAGACAGACAGACACGGGTAACAGCGCCACCCAGCGGTGGAGTGAGGCTGTTTAGCAGGCAGACAGACACGGGTAACAGCGCCACCCAGCGGTGGAGTGAGGCTGTTTAGCAGGCAGACAGACACGGGTAACAGCGCCACCCAGCGGTGGAGTGAGGCTGTTTAGCAGGCAGACAGACACGAGTAACAGCGCCACCCAGCGGTGGAGTGAGGCTGTTTAGCAGGCAGACAGACACGGGTAACAGCGCCACCCAGCGGTGGAGTGAGGCTGTTTAGCAGGCAGACAGACAGACACGGGTAACAGCGCCACCCAGCGGTGGAGTGAGGCTGTTTAGCAGGCAGACAGACACGGGTAACAGCGCCACCCAGCGGTGGAGTTTAGCCTCACACGTTTTGTCCTCTCGACCCTGAGTCCTTCTGTTTTCACAGAAGCGTCTGTTTTTTGAGAGAGATCTTGTGGGAGAAATGACCACCAATAGTTTTACACTGGTGTTATCTGCAGTAGTGTTGACTTAATAACTCTGTTGCTCAAAACTAACTTGTCCGACGGAGACGGAAGCACCCGGAACATAAATATCTGGAGCACAGAGTTTCTCAACCCAGAGGCGCAACATTGCGAGACTTCCGGGAACGCTTGTTAAACAGACCAGGCCGGGGTTTGGGGTTTGAGAAGTGAACAATTCGTCCTTAGTTGTTAATTTTCCTGAAATCTAAAGGCACAACCTAGATTCGAGACAATGTATTAAGTAGTTGAACATGTTATTACTCCAACCTCGTGAAAGTGACAAACTGACACGTTTTCATTTTCGGCAAAAAAACAACAACTTTATATCGAAGGAGTACATCTATCATTCCAGTGTTAATACTAATTGTAATTATTTGGCCTATTTATTGCCTTACCTCCAGAGCTTGCTACATTTGCACACACTGTATATATATTTTCTGTTGTATTTTTTGACTTTATGTTTTGTTTTACCCCATATGTAACTCTGTGTTGTTGTTTTTATCGCACTGCTTTGCTTTATCTTGGCCAGGTCGCAGTTGTAAATGAGAACTTGTTCTCAACTGGCTTACCTGGTTAAATAAAAATAAAGAGTGCCTTTGATTTGACTGGCTGCACATGCGCAGTTCGGCCCGAGACGACCGTTAAAGACCCGAGTTTAGCGAGCCAACGTCGCCATGACATCGCCTACAAGCGGGGATTTCTATTGGAGAAGCAGTTTCAGTCTATCTTCATACTTGTACTGTCTTTGTCTGGACCATCCAATCACGACCGAGAATTCTTTTTTTTAACCCGGAAATAGTTACCCAATAAGAGTTTTACCGCGAAATTTAGCGGACAGACGCGACGGTAGAAGAAGAAACACGGAACCGACTGAAACGGTTAGCGTTACATAGATATTATTACCGTATATTACGCACCGTTAGAACACACCGGCTGTCAGTTACGTTACCGTTAAACTCGGCTGACTCCTCGCTACTATGGACGAGTATGACGAGATGTTCGGGATAGAAGACGAGTTTGATCAACAGTTTGCTGATGAGCTGGAGGTGCTGGCTGAGATGGACTGTGAGTAGCCTAGCTAGATGGATGGACTGTGAGTAGCCTAGCTAGATGGATGGACTGTGAGTAGCCTAGCTAGATGGATGGACTGTGAGTAGCCTAGCTAGATGGATGGACTGTGAGTAGCCTAGCTAGCTAGATGGATGGACTGTGAGTAGCCTAGCTAGATGGATGGACTGTGAGTAGCCTAGCTAGATGGATGGACTGTGAGTAGCCTAGCTAGATGGATGGACTGTGAGTAGCCTAGCTAGATGGATGGACTGTGAGTAGCCTAGCTAGATGGATGGACTGTGAGTAGCCTAGCTAGATGGATGGACTGTGAGTAGCCTAGCTAGATGGATGGACTGTGAGTAGCCTAGCTAGATGGATGGACTGTGAGTAGCCTAGCTAGATGGATGGACTGTGAGTAGCCTAGCTAGATGGATGGACTGTGAGTAGCCTAGCTAGATGGATGGACTGTGAGTAGTCTAGCTAGATGGATGGACTGTGAGTAGCCTAGCTAGATGGATGGACTGTGAGTAGCCTAGCTAGATGGATGGACTGTGAGTAGCCTAGCTAGATGGATGGACTGTGAGTAGCCTAGCTAGATGGATGGACTGTGAGTAGCCTAGCTAGATGGATGGACTGTGAGTAGCCTAGCTAGATGGATGGACTGTGAGTAGCCTAGCTAGATGGATGGACTGTGAGTAGCCTAGCTAGATGGATGGACTGTGAGTAGCCTAGCTAGATGGATGGACTGTGAGTAGCCTAGCTAGATGGATGGATGGACTGTGAGTAGCCTAGCTAGATGGATGGATGGGATGGAGAAAAGTTAGTCTGGTCAAGACAAAATATATCCACATGAAAGTGTTATTAACCCGACTTTGTTTGTCAGTTCGCTGATGAGCTTGAGGTCCTGGCTGAGATGGACTGTGAGTAGCCTAGCTAGCTAGATGGATGGATGGAGAAAAGTTAGTCTGGTCAAGACAAAATATATCCACATGAAAGTGTTATTAACCCGACGTTGTTTGTTTGCCACCTGGGCGTCAGGTGATATAACTCAGAACGGCAGTAGGCTATACCAGCGTTTTGAAAAGTCGGTTTATAGGGGGGTCGTCAATAGTATAAATGTTATTTGTCACATGCGCCGAGTAGCACCGGTGTAGACTGTGAAAAGCTACTTGCGAGCCCTTCTCCAACAATGCAGAGTTTTTAGCTTATTATTTTGGCATTAATACGTGTCACATATCAGTTTGTAAAAAAAATAAACCAAAATATTATTGAGTTAATAAAGGCTTTTTTTTTTGCTTTCTTGAGTAAGGCAGGTGTTTCAGCCTAGCTCAGTGCTTTCTGTGATGGTGGGGCAGCCAGCGGATAATACGGAGCGTAGGGGTTGGTAATGTTCTCTAGTTGCGCCGTGATTGGCTCATTGTTCTGTCATTCATAGGGACACTACGTCACCGCCACATCTGAAATTCAAGCCCCCTTGGGTGCTGCCATAGAGTTACATTAGAAGAGCCCATCCAAGAAGGCTCAAGGTCATTGGCCACAGATAAAATTATGTCAAATCACGTTATATCTACTACAGTAGCTTTGAATGGACTGATCATGTCAACATCATACTTTCAAAATCTTTGCTAGCAGTCATCATCTTGAATCAAGTTGACAATCTACTGGCAAATCCTTTTTAATCCTTGTCATTTGAAGATAAATAATGAAGAGAAATTATAGATACAACGAATTGGTGCTCGTCGGTCGTTGGACATAAAAATTACACAACAAGTTGGAAATCATAAATTCAACAATGAGTGGTTTGGAAGGAATCAGTGGCTAACTGGAAGCATTGCAAAGCTGATAGCCAGGTGTAGCAGTGGTAAGGTGTTGGGACTCTGCTGTTGAGACAGCTTTATGGAGTCCCTAACAGTATGTGGGCACCGTTTTGTCGCCATTATAGTGCAATTAATGCATTGTTTAGTGTTGTGTTGTGTAGTGGCTTTGCTGGCATGCATCAATTTGTATTTTTTTGGCATTAACATTAACATTTGTGACATGTATTTTTTTGGCATCAACATTAAATGCTAAAATCGGCAACGACAATACCACAGTCACAAAGTCATAAACCCCCGCCCATTTCTACAATTGATCTTCTTAAAGATGCACCGCAGATAGAACAATGAGACCGGTATTTCACCGGATGTATAAATGTGAAGCATCCGCTTCAGCTGTTTGGAAGCTGGTGTGTAAAACTGAAAGTAAACTAACCTGAAGCATAGAAATAGAGCACATAGAACAGATCTACCACGTCTTAGACTTGCTTTCAATGAGAATGACAGATCTATAACTCACATGTCTATGTGAATTTGGTCAGGGTCACCCAAAACGTTACATATTGGTCAGATGATGCGGATGCTACGCTACAGGACTGTTTTGCTAGCGCAGACTGGAATATGTTCCGGGATTCATCCGATGGCATTGAGGAGGACACCACCTCAGTCACCGGCTTCATCAATAAGTGCATCGACGACGTCGTCCCCACAGTGACCGTGCGTACATATCCCAACCAGAAGCCATGGATTACAGGCAACATCCGCACTGAGCTAAAGGGTAGAGCTGCCGCTTTCAAGGAGCGGGACTCTAACCCGGACGTTTATAAGAAATCCTGCTATGCCCTCCGACGAACCATCAAACAGGCAAAGAGTCAATACAGGACTAAGATTGAATCGTACTACACCGGCTCTGACGCTCGCCGGATGTGGCAGGGCTTGCAAACTATTACAGACTACAAAGGGGAAACCCAGCCGCGAGCTGCCCAGTGACGCGAGCCTACCAGATGAGCTAAATGCCTTTTTTTTTTTATGTGATCTGAGAAAACCAGCTGTTCTGGACGACTGTGTGATCACGCTCTCTGTAGCTGACGTGAGCAAGACCTTTTTAAACAGGTCAACATTCACAAGGCCGCGGGGCCAGACGGATTACCAGGACGTGTACTCAGAGCATGTGCTGACCAACTGGCAAGTGTCTTCACTGAAATTTTCAACCTCTCCCTAACCGAGTCTGAAATACCTACATGTTTGAAGCAGACCACCATAGTCCCTGTGCCCAAGAACGCCAAGGTAACCTGCCTAAATGACTACCGCCCCGTAGCACTCAAGTCGGTAGCCATGAAGTGCTTTGAAAGGCTGGTCATGGCTCACATCAATACCATCATCCCGGAAACCCTAGACCCACTCCAATTCGCATACCGCACCAACAGATCCACAGATGATGCAATCTCAATCGCACTCCACACTGCCCTTTCCCACCTGGACAAAAGGAACACCTATGTCAGGATGCTGTTCATTGACTACAGCTCAGCGTTCAACACCATAGTGCCCACAAAGCTCATCACTAAGCTAAGGACCCTGGGACTAAACAACTCTCTCTGCAACTGGATCCTGGACTTCCTAACGGGCCGCCCCCAGGTGGTAAGGGTAGGCAACAACACATCTGCCACGCTGATCCTCAACACGGGGACCCCTCAGGGGTGCGTGCTCAGTCCCCTCCTGTACTCCCTGTTCACCCACGACTGCGTGGCCAAACACAACTCCAACAACATCAAGTTTGCTGACGACACAACAGTGGTAGGCCTGATCACCGACAACGATGAGACAGCCTATAGGGAGACCTGGCAGTGTAGCCAGACAAAGGAGTTGATCGTGGGCTACATGAAAAGGAGGGCCGAACAGGCCCCCATTCACATCTACGGGGCTGTAGTGGAGCGGGTCGAGAGTTTCAAGTTCCTTGGTGTCCACATCATGGTCCAAACACAACAAGACAGTCGTGAAGAGGGCATGACAACACCTTTTCCCCCTCAGGAGACTGAAAAGATTTGGCATGGGTCCCCAGATCCTCAAAGTTCTACAGCTGCACCGTCGAGAGCATTCTGACTGGTTGCATCACCGCCTGGTATGGCAACTGCTTGGCCTCCGACCGCTAGGCACTACAGAGGGTAGTGCGTAAGGCCCAGTACATCACTGGGGCCAAGCTTCCTGCCACCCAGGACCTCTATACCAGGCGGTGTCAGAGAAAGGCCCTAAAAATTGTCAAAGACTCCAGCCACCCTAGTCATAGACTGTTCTCTCTGCTACCGCACAGCAAGCGGTACCGGAGCGCCAAGTCTTGGTCCAAAAAGCTCCTGAACAGCTTCTACCCCCAAACCATAAGACTGCTGCTCATTATTGGAATGATTTAGTTGGCAGAACCCATTGTATTATATTATTCTATCAACTATTAAAACATGTAGAAATGGTGTTGTTGATCTTTTTCATTCTTCAGGAAGGTTTAGGATATAAATGATAGAGAAGTTGACTAAAGCACAAACAGACCTGGCTACTAGCCAGGACAAAGAAACATGCGGTGTCCATGTTTCATCTGACATAACAGACCTGGCTACTAGGCAGGACAAAGAAACATGCGGTGTCCATGTTTCATGTGGCATTTAGACTGACATGTAGATGTTTTGTTGTTGCTAGGTGGAGTTATGGTCTCATCGTGTTGTTGCTAGGTGGAGTTATGGTCTCATCGTGTTGTTGCTAGGTGGAGTTATGGGCTCATCGTGTTGTTGCTAGGTGGAGTTATGGGCTCATTGTGTTGTTGCTAGGTGGAGTTATGGTCTCATCGTGTTGTTGCTAGGTGGAGTTATGGTCTCATCGTGTTGTTGCTAGGTGGAGTTATGGTCTCATCGTGTTGTTGCTAGGTGGAGTTATGGTCTCATCGTGTTGTTGCTAGGTGGAGTTATGGTCTCATCGTGTTGTTGCTAGGTGGCGTTATGGTCTCATCGTGTTGATGCTAGGTGGAGTTATGGTCTCATCGTGTTGTTGCTAGGTGGAGTTATGGTCTCATCGTGTTGTTGCTAGGTGGAGTTATGTTCTCCATCGTGTTGTTGCTAGGTGGAGTTATGGTCTCATTGTGTTGTTGCTAGGTGGAGTTATGGTCTCATCGTGTTGTTGCTAGGTGGAGTTATGGTCTCATTGTGTTGTTGCTAGGTGGAGTTATGGTCTCATTGTGTTGTTGCTAGGTGGAGTTATGGTCTCATGGTGTTGTTGCTAGGTGGAGTTATGGTCTCATGGTGTTGTTGCTAGGTGGAGTTATGGTCTCATCGTGTTGTTATGGTCTCATTGTGTTGTTGCTAGGTGGAGTTATGGTCTCATTGTGTTGTTGCTAGGTGGAGTTATGGTCTCATTGTGTTGCTGCTAGGTGGAGTTATGGTCTCATTGTGTTGTTGCTAGGTGGAGTTATGGTCTCATTGTGTTGTTGCCAGGTGGAGTTATGGTCTCATTGTGTTGTTGCTAGGTGGAGTTATGGTCTCATTGTGTTGTTGCTAGGTGGAGTTATGAGTTATGGTCTCATTGTGTTGTTGCTAGGTGGAGTTATGGTCTCATTGTGTTGCTAGGTGGAGTTATGGTCTCATTGTGTTGTTGCTAGGTGGAGTTATGGTCTCATTGTGTTGTTGCTAGGTGGAGTTATGGTCTCATTGTGTTGTTGCTAGGTGGAGTTATGGTCTCATTGTGTTGTTGCTAGGTGGAGTTATGGTCTCATTGTGTTGTTGCTAGGTGGAGTTATGGTCTCATTGTGTTGCTGCTAGGTGGAGTTATGGTCTCATTGTGTTGTTGCTAGGTGGAGTTATGGTCTCATTGTGTTGTTGCCAGGTGGAGTTATGGTCTCATTGTGTTGTTGCTAGGTGGAGTTATGGTCTCATTGTGTTGTTGCTAGGTGGAGTTATGAGTTATGGTCTCATTGTGTTGTTGCTAGGTGGAGTTATGGTCTCATTGTGTTGCTAGGTGGAGTTATGGTCTCATTGTGTTGTTGCTAGGTGGAGTTATGGTCTCATTGTGCCCATCTAGACTCTAACTACATGTGAAGCTGCAAGAAAATCATATTTAAATGTTTATCAAACCATTTTGAAATGTTGACGCTGATGTCACACATTGGCCCCTTTTTTATTTATAGAAAGAGCCAAATACATAGATATATAGAGGGAAATGAATATCCTACTAGTCAGTGACAACTGTATGGAGTTTGTGACGGCAACTGTGAGCTTATTACAGAATTATAGACACTATGTCCTGGGATTTCCTGTCTTCTATGAAGAAGGACCCCTTACCTTCTAATGACTCAGTATTATAGACACTATGTCCTGGGATTTCCTGTCTTCTATGTAGAAGGACCCCTTACCTTCTAATGACTCAGTATTATAGACACTATGTCCTGGGATTTCCTGTCTTCTATGTAGAAGGACCCCTTACCTTCTAATGACTCAGTATTATAGACACTATGTCCTGGGATTTCCTGTCTTCTATGTAGAAGGACCCCTTACCTTCTAATGACTCAGTATTATAGACACTATGTCCTGGGATTTCCTGTTTTCTATGTAGAAGGACCCCTTACCTTCTAATGACTCAGTATTATAGACACTATGTCCTGGGATTTCCTGTCTTCTATGTAGAAGGACCCCTTACCTTCTAATGACTCAGTATTATAGACACTATGTCCTGGGATTTCCTGTCTTCTATGTAGAAGGACCCCTTACCTTCTAATGACTCAGTATTATAGACACTATGTCCTGGGATTTCCTGTCTTCTATGTAGAAGGACCCCTTACCTTCTAATGACTCAGTATTATAGACACTATGTCCTGGGATTTCCTGTCTTCTATGTAGAAGGACCCCTTACCTTCTAATGACTCAGTATTATAGACACTATGTCCTGGGATTTCCTGTTTTCTATGTAGAAGGACCCCTTACCTTCTAATGACTCAGTATTATAGACACTATGTCCTGGGATTTCCTGTCTTCTATGTAGAAGGACCCCTTACCTTCTAATGACTCAGTATTATAGACACTATGTCCTGGGATTTCCTGTCTTCTATGTAGAAGGACCCCTTACCTTCTAATGACTCAGTATTATAGACACTATGTCCTGGGATTTCCTGTCTTCTATGGAGAAGGACCCCTTACCTTCTAATGACTCAGTATTATAGACACTATGTCCTGGGATTTCCTGTCTTCTATGGAGAAGGACCCCTTACCTTCTAATGACTCTTGTGTAGCTTGTGAATGTCATAGAGGTAAACATGGAGACGTCAAAACGTGCGTTTTTGTGGGAGTCTCAGCTTTTAATAGTTTGTAACTGAAAACATTCAGAGTCTACAGTTTCCCCGGGTCCCTTCAAGAACCACCGTTGTCTCCCAAACACCACCCCAGCTCAGCCACCGTTAATCACACAGACTAACGGGACCAACGGATGCTGAAGGAGTAGATGGATCCAATGGGACAGAAGTCTCAGCCACCGTTAATCACACAGACTAACGGGACCAACGGATGCTGAAGGAGTAGATGAATCCAATGGTACAGAAGTCTCAGCCACCGTTAATCACACAGACTAACGGGACCAACGGATGCTGAAGGAGTAGATGGATCCAATGGGACAGAAGTCTCAGCCACCGTTAATCACACAGACTAACGGGACCAACGGATGCTGAAGGAGTAGATGGATCCAATGGGACAGAAGTCTCAGCTACCGTTAATCACACAGACTAACGGGACCAACGGATGCTGAAGGAGTAGATGGATCCAATGGTACAGAAGTCTCAGCTTAATCACACAGACTAACGGGACCAACGGATGCTGAAGGAGTAGATGGATCCAATGGGACAGAAGTCTCAGCCACCGTTAATCACACAGACTAACGGGACCAACGGATGCTGAAGGAGTAGATGGATCCAATGGTACAGAAGTCTCAGCCACCGTTAATCACACAGACTAACGGGACCAACGGATGCTGAAGGAGTAGATGGATCCAATGGGACAGAAGTCTCAGCTACCGTTAATCACACAGACTAACGGGACCAACGGATGCTGAAGGAGTAGATGGATCCAATGGTACAGAAGTCTCAGCCACCGTTAATCACACAGACTAACGGGACCAACGGATGCTGAAGGAGTAGATGGATCCAATGGTACAGAAGTCTCAGCCACCGTTAATCACACAGACTAACGGGACCAACGGATGCTGAAGGAGTAGATGAATCCAATGGGACAGAAGTCTCAGCTTAATCACACAGACTAACGGGACCAACGGATGCTGAAGGAGTAGATGAATCCAATGGGACAGAAGTCTCAGCCGCCGTTAATCACACAGACTAACGGGACCAACGGATGCTGAAGGAGTAGATGGATCCAATGGGACAGAAGTCTCAGCCACCGTTAATCACACAGACTAACGGTACCAACGGATGCTGAAGGAGTAGATGAATCCAATGGTACAGAAGTCTCAGCTACCGTTAATCACACAGACTAACGGGACCAACGGATGCTGAAGGAGTAGATGGATCCAATGGGACAGAAGTCTCAGCCACCGTTAATCACACAGACTAACGGGACCAACGGATGCTGAAGGAGTAGATGGATCCAATGGTACAGAAGTCTCAGCCACCGTTAATCACACAGACTAACGGGACCAACGGATGCTGAAGGAGTAGATGGATCCAATGGTACAGAAGTCTCAGCCACCGTTAATCACACAGACTAACGGGACCAACGGATGCTGAAGGAGTAGATGAATCCAATGGTACAGAAGTCTCAGCCACCGTTAATCACACAGACTAACGGGACCAACGGATGCTGAAGGAGTAGATGGATCCAATGGGACAGAAGTCTCAGCCACCGTTAATCACACAGACTAACGGTACCAACGGATGCTGAAGGAGTAGATGAATCCAATGGTACAGAAGTCTCAGCTACCGTTAATCACACAGACTAACGGGACCAACGGATGCTGAAGGAGTAGATGGATCCAATGGGACAGAAGTCTCAGCCACCGTTAATCACACAGACTAACGGGACCAACGGATGCTGAAGGAGTAGATGGATCCAATGGTACAGAAGTCTCAGCCACCGTTAATCACACAGACTAACGGGACCAACGGATGCTGAAGGAGTAGATGGATCCAATGGTACAGAAGTCTCAGCCACCGTTAATCACACAGACTAACGGGACCAACGGATGCTGAAGGAGTAGATGGATCCAATGGTACAGAAGTCTCAGCTACCATTAATCACACAGACTAACGGGACCAACGGATGCTGAAGGAGTAGATGGATCCAATGGGACAGAAGTCTCAGCTTAATCACACAGACTAACGGGACCAACGGATGCTGAAGGAGTAGATGAATCCAATGGTACAGAAGTCTCAGCCACCGTTAATCACACAGACTAACGGGACCAACGGATGCTGAAGGAGTAGATGGATCCAATGGGACAGAAGTCTCAGCTTAATCACACAGACTAACGGGACCAACGGATGCTGAAGGAGTAGATGAATCCAATGGTACAGAAGTCTCAGCCACCGTTAATCACACAGACTAACGGTACCAACGGATGCTGAAGGAGTAGATTAATCCAATGGTACAGAAGTCTCAGCTACCGTTAATCACACAGACTAACGGGACCAACGGATGCTGAAGGAGTAGATGGATCCAATGGTACAGAAGTCTCAGCCACCGTTAATCACACAGACTAACGGGACCAACGGATGCTGAAGGAGTAGATGGATCCAATGGGACAGAAGTCTCAGCCACCGTTAATCACACAGACTAACGGGACCAACGGATGCTGAAGGAGTAGATGGATCCAATGGTACAGAAGTCTCAGCTACCGTTAATCACACAGACTAACGGGACCAACGGATGCTGAAGGAGTAGATGGATCCAATGGGACAGAAGTCTCAGCTACCGTTAATCACACAGACTAACGGGACCAACGGATGCTGAAGGAGTAGATGGATCCAATGGTACAGAAGTCTCAGCTACCGTTAATCACACAGACTAACGGTACCAACGGATGCTGAAGGAGTAGATGGATCCAATGGTACAGAAGTCTCAGCCACCGTTAATCACACAGACTAACGGGACCAACGGATGCTGAAGGAGTAGATGGATCCAATGGTACAGAAGTCTCAGCCACCGTTAATCACACAGACTAACGGGACAAACGGATGCTGAAGGAGTAGATGAATCCAATGGGACAGAAGTCTCAGCTACCGTTAATCACACAGACTAACGGGACCAACGGATGCTGAAGGAGTAGATGAATCCAATGGGACAGAAGTCTCAGCCACCGTTAATCACACAGACTAACGGTACCAACGGATGCTGAAGGAGTAGATGAATCCAATGGTACAGAAGTCTCAGCCACCGTTAATCACACAGACTAACGGGACCAACGGATGCTGAAGGAGTAGATGGATCCAATGGTACAGAAGTCTCAGCCACCGTTAATCACACAGACTAACGGGACCAACGGATGCTGAAGGAGTAGATGGATCCAATGGGACAGAAGTCCTCAGCTTAATCACACAGACTAACGGGACCACGGATGCTGAAGGAGTAGATGGATCCAATGGGACAGAAGTCTCAGCCACCGTTAATCACACAGACTAACGGGACCAACGGATGCTGAAGGAGTAGATGGATCCAATGGTACAGAAGTCTCAGCTACCGTTAATCACACAGACTAACGGGACCAACGGATGCTGAAGGAGTAGATGGATCCAATGGTACAGAAGTCTCAGCAA